>JABACO010000009.1:6029628-6086951 GCA_013339895.1 Ephydatia muelleri
CACAGTAATAATATATGGTCCAGTACCCCTCAATTCTCCAGCTTTTGAGCCATTTTCTTTACATACAATGATTTTCCCATTCCGGACCGTGCTGATTTAACAATCCTTACACACATCCTAGAAACAAAACCTATAAATGAAGCAAAGAAATTCATTTGCCTCACTTCTCGTCATCAACTTCACTGGCAAAAACCCCTCTTGAATGTTTTGGTATTTGAGTAGAACTGAGAAACTTGTTCTTTAAGTAATCTCGAAAAGTGGACACAGACTGCATGGGAGTGTAGTGCTGTTGATAAAGGTGAAGCTTTGAAGTGAAATGAGACTTCTCTTCCCCTTCATTGCTACAAACTATCAAGGCAATAGCCTGCAAGAAAAAATTTTGAACCAGTTGAAATCAAATATCTAAGTGCCAAAACCTGATTTTCCTTGTGTGAGCTCATCTAAGGCCCATAAAACTCTATCGCAAACTTGATAAGAAAGTTTCTCTGCATGAATTAAGCAAAAAAGCCGCTTGTGTGATGGATCACCAACTGCTCTCCTCCAAAGAAGAATAACCTAAATGAAGCCCCATAAAATAGTGATACAGGAGATAGAATGCCTGTACCTCTTCTTCAGTTGTTTGCTCATTGCATATCAAAACCTCTTCAAATGTTGGCAGTGGTAGAGAAGGGTTCTCCATGTACAAAGATAGCACTGTTTTCAGTACATTGTCTGAAAACAAATAAACAGAACTTTTGTACATGTATACATGTATTTGCATGCATTGTGTTTGTAAACATTTCATACTAACACAAAAGTCTTCATGCAAATACACAAGTATACACAGAATGCAAAATGCAAGTGACCTTGCTTATATTTTTCAAACATGATACATTACATCTTTTTGCATAGTCAAATTAACTGTAGCTTCATCCTTAACCTGTATTCCACCTGCAGTTTGCCCCAATTCGCATTATCTAATGCAAATGAGACATACTTCTATATATAAACTAGTCAAAACAATTTGGTGCATGATGAGTTTTGAGCTTTAGAGGCAACTTGAATTATTTATGTTGCACATTCCATTCGTCAGCTTTGTGCCTTTTTTTACTTCTGAGTAGTTATCTCTGGTTTAGGAACTTCTTCTATTAAAGACTGCCTTTCAAGATCATGGATTGCACATGGAACATGGATTACATCCACCAACCTATTGGCTGATCAACAGAATGTATATAAACCATAGCTTTTAGAAGTGGAATAAATGCATGGAAACATTCTGCATGTACTATGAATAAATGTATTAGATCTGTATTAATGAGATTTGGTTGTGTTGCAATATATAATGGACTGTAGTGGTCAATCCACAATAGTGGTATTAGGAGGCGGATGCAATAAATGGGTATGCTTCCTAAAATTTTGACAGTGCGGGACTCTCAAGGAACTGGTGGCAGTCACTAAGGAATGGAACCTGAACAAGGAAGCTCCTTTATTCTCTTACACTACTAAGTGGCAAACTATAGTTCAACACTGTGTTGAACTTGAAAAAGATGTCAAAAACATTATAAATCTGTCAACTACAACAGGAGAACATTCCCAAGTTTTCTATTCCGCTGTCCAAGTGTTCAAGTGCTCAGGTGTATCTAGAGGAAACAGTTGCACATCTAGCATTACTGCTTCAACATTGTTGGTCTCTGGTAGGATAATCTGCAATAACTATTCAGCAGACGAAGCCAGACTTTTGGAAATAGCAGACAAGTTTTTCACAGTAGGTTCTGCGGCTCTGAATCGAAGCCTTGAAACGTGCTAGCCAGCGTTGAGGAACCTGTTTTACAATGTCCAGAAAATGCTCAGTCCGTTTTGAACAGTTGAAGGCAGACATGAAGGCTAGCTGAGAGCAGCCATGATGAATGGAGCTCCACCCAAAGAGACGAATGGAGGACCTTTGCTACAAATGTGAACCACCAGGCATTTCTGCAGCAGCAATACGAAGGAGCTGCCATACTGTCATGGCGATTTGCTACGTTTGTGAAAAAGAACTGCCTTGTGGATGGCTGTCAAACGGTTTTACGCTGTAAAAAGAAGCTCCGGATCACACCAACTGGCATGAATTTACACAACTCAGGGGGAGATACAGAAAACATTTGCGAGGTGGGAGGTGTGTGTGTGTGTGTGGGGGGGGGGGGGTGAAGTGTTAATACTTCATAAAATTGTAACAGCTTGTTATTTTCTAATCATCCGCCTCGACTTAGGCACCATCACCACCCCTGAAGGCTATCTATGAATATATAATTGGTTTGCCCCCACCTCTTCCCTGTATCACACCCAGCAATTCACTCTTGTTCTCGTTTGGATATCTAGCAGTCCATCTATCAAGTATTCTTTATCAGCGTAGTCTTAGAAGAAGTATCTTCTATTCGTGAATCTTGGTGTCTTTCTTTCATCTGATTTAAAGTTTCACATTCACTGCTCGGCTATTGCTGCTAAGCACATCATCGATGTGCTCTTCTTTTGAAGGGTTTTCACTCAAATGATGTTTCAATACTTTTACAGCTGTTCACTACCTATGTTAGGCCACTTCTTGAGTCAAACACTCAGGTGGTGGAATCCATGGCTTCATCAAGACATTCATTCCATTGAAAAGGTCCAACGCTTCTTTACTAGAGCTGTTTGCAGAAGAGCTAAGCTTTCATATAGGATTATGGCACTCGGCTAAGAAATTTAAATCTTCAATCTCTTGAATATCGCAGGGTATTCTTTGACCTAGTGATGTGTTACAAGATAGTGTTTCACCTTGTTGATGTCGATGTATCTGACTTCTTTGTTATCAACTCTCATGTTCATTTTACCAGAGGAAACCACTTTAAGCTCAAGTCCAGATCATTACCACATCATAATTTCGTCTAAACTTTTTTTCAGAACGTGTCATACCAATTGGAACTTTGCCCAACTCAGTGGTGTCTGCATCTCCGTCTGTGCATTTAAAGCTCATCTGAGTCATGTTGACCTTACCCCCTTTTGTAAACTATTCCCTTATAAATAGTTTAGGCAGTTTATAAGTGCATTTCCTAATGCCATTACTTGCCTTTTTGGTGTAAATTTATCAAATAAATTATTATTATTATTACAAAGTAAAGAATAGTGCAATCTGTAAATGAGCAGCTGAATCTGGTGGACTTAGTCAATCTCTAAAGTGTGCCCTGGTCGATTGCTGGAGGAAAGTAGTGGAAGATGAAATGCCTACACCAAGAAAATTAGATCAGTGGGATCTGCAAGTTGTTGCATCATTTTATGTCACACCCATTTATGACAAGATGCATCCCACAGTGTTTTACATTAAATCTTAATTAATGCCCTCCAATTTTGTGAAAGCTTGCACCTTGAAAGTTTCAGCCATATTGTATTCACAAACCCAAAGTAATCATGCTGAATGTCCTACCTTATAAGAATAAACAGGCACAGTGATGAACCAGCTGGACAACCGAAACTATGTAGAAACATCGATCTGGACACCGGCTGATTAGCCAATTTTATCAACTAGACAACTTAAATATCCATTTTATGCTGATACGTTTCAGCTCTGTAACCACTACAGAGTCATTCTTAGTCAAATCAACAAGTCTCATGCCACCATGCTCTCTGATTTGGCTGGCTGATGCTATGTTTTATGTGTTACCCCTACTATGATATAATTATAACCAAAACTAAAAAAATTAATTAGGTCATGTGGTTCAGCAGTTATGGGTTACTAAAGTTTTGACCTTTTGCATGACCTTTTGGTCTTTGCACATTAGTATCGGCCTAGCTAGTCCTAGTATATAACCAAATTAACACTATTAATAGATTTCACTGTGGGCTATCTGTGCATAATGATGAAATACTAGTGCAATTGAAAGTGAAAATACTATTAAGCAAAGTACCACAGCAAATTCTATTTCTATTTCATTTAAACAAATTCCCATGTTTCAACACTCATAAGGCTAAAATATGAACAGCCTATCTGAAAAAAAAACCAGAGTAGAATTTTGTTATTATTTTTTTAACACTGTGCTCAGTTCTGAAAAACAGTCTTGTGTGCCACATATTTACAAACCTGGAGTGGTGATAAGAAGATTGGGACTTCCAACCTTCAGTTGCTTTGGAAATGGACGTTTTTCCAAGATTACTGTTGAAAACCAATTGTTTAAAATTGTTACCATCACTTTATGCAGCTAAACAACCATTTAATGCTTCAAAACAAATTTAATACTTATCCACAAAACACCACACTTTTAAGTAATCAAATGCACACACATGTACCTGGTGGATTTAAATCTCTGAGGAAATCCCCCAATTCACTCAAAGTGAGAAACTTATTTTCATCCCAATCAATATATAGGGTCACAGTTCAAGCTGTAAGTACCTATCAGACACACATATAATAACAGTTAAAATGAATGAGTGTTCCAAGTTTTACACTTAAATGCAACTCATTATGCACGTACATGATTACAAGCCGGGGTTGAGACAAAGGCGTGGGTTGTTTCACACACTTCTAACTCATTAATCTAACGCGCAACAATTCTGAATGGCCCAAACATATATGTAAATATGTTCATTGCATATTTGCGCAATGATATTAATGCAAGTGTGATAGGTGGTACAGCCAAAGCACATTATATACAGCTTATAATCATGTAAATATGGTATGTATATTACCCACCTTGCTGTACGAGTTGTGGTTACAGCTACATTATCAGGTTTACTCAGTAAGCTATGAAAGAGTTCACCATCTGTGCGCGCCATTAGATAATTTAATGCTGCCTCTAAAGACCCTCCACACATCTGTAAGGCATGAATAGCTTCTGCATCTGAATAACCACTCCCAACCAGCTCTTGAACCGCAGGGTGTGAGCTGTTGATGGGTTTCATCTTGGTAACCATGACCTTGCTCAGGTCGTGATCAATAGGCAATCCTTCTATGCCTGCAACAAACAAACACATTCATAATTCTACTGACTAAAATTGTTTATAAGGCCGATTTTAAGCTGACAAATACGTATTTATGTATGTTATTATTCACCTCTCCTGTGAACTGAGTGATCATCAGTTGTCTCCATGGATTCAGCTTCAGATTCTTCACTTGATTCCCCTACATCATTAGCACCACTGTTAGTAACACATTCCAATTTATGCTCATTACACCATTGCTCTGCAGCATATTGGTTCTCTCCACATTTATCAATTGCTTCCAATGCAAGTGAAGAATCGAACCCGTAGCAACTTGTTAACATAATATAAATTCCCTTTTTCTTTGTAGACAACTGGTCAACAGATAAATTGGCTTCACACTTTGTGGTTTCCATGGAATGCACATGTTTTGCTATTTGATTTGTGCATTCAATTCTCTCTTCTGAAGACAGTTCATCTGACATATGCTGTGCCAATGGTTGATCAATACAAACATTGAGAGCACCCTTCTCTTTGGAATGGTCTTCCAAGCCTTTTGACTTCATTCCTGGTTCATTCAGTGGCCTTTCTGCTAACAGATTCACCATAGTTTCCTTTACTATATCATCACTCAATTCTGTTGAGATGCTCTGAAGAAGTAACATCACTCTAGGACTGATTGGTGCTTTACAATCAACCTTAGCTTCCCAAGTTCCCTCCTCAGAAGTACAAGTTGAGCTGTGGTGAAGTTGTTCAGTTCATAAAACTTCTCTCGACTCTCCTTAACGTCATCTTTCCATCGCTGCATGTCATTCTCCATATCTTTAACCACAGCCTGAAGCTCATCAACAACTGACGCAGAGCAAGGAAACTGCATCTTCCAGCCAAAGTATTTCACATTTCCAGCACGTTGAAGACTGAGCAAAACATCAGCAATATGACAAGCACTGTGCAGCATCTAAATAGAGGTCAAGCTATAAGTAACACACATACAGAAATAAGGTTTTTAATCAGCCAAAGCACATTTATTATCAACAATTGCGAAGATGTTACAATATACCCCAAGGCAATGTTACTGTTTCCACATAATGCTACACACAAGCACATGCACATTTGAAATCAAATGAAAGCTGCAATAAAACACAAGATAACCAACATGTGCACATCATAGAGGGAGAGGGACTCAATTAACTGTTTTAATGCCAGCATTAATGCTAGAATTGCTTTGTTATGCTTGAATCAACTCCCACATTAGAAGTGCTTTCAATCATTCCACACAGTTGTATATGTTGTTAGGAACTGTGATTCATACATGCACTCTAGTCAGACATTTCCTACTTACTTCCTGTATTCACTTATTCACATGTTACACAATATTATGTAATCTTCTAAAACATTCTCTTAGTTCCAGTGCTATATATAGACACATGTGATTTCTTTTTTTACTTTACTTTTTGTGATTCCATTAAAAGCTTGGTCAAAGTGTCAACACGTAGAGCATAGCGCACTCTTAACAGGTTATGGGCCCAGGCTGGTTTCATATCATTGAATAGTGAGTAGAGCTTTTTTTGAACTGACTAGTGTATCGTGATCGTGTTAGATGGCCAAGTCAACGAGACTAGCTGCTGTTATTCCTCCTACTTGGAAGATCCAATGTCAAATGGCGCTTATGAAAGAAGGCCTGTGGAATACCGTGAATGAGGAGACTGAACCTATGACTGGAGCAGCTGAGATTACCAAATTCAGAGCGAGAAGAGACAAAGCATTAGCAACGACTGTCCTATCAGTGGATACAGCCCTGCTGTACCTCATCAGTCACCCAGAAGACCCGGCCGTTGTATGGAAGAAATTGGCCGACCAATTTGAGAAGAAAACAAGGGGAACAAGACTCGATCTCCCTCGAAAACTACACTCAATAAGATTGAAGGATGGAGACCCCGCGCAAGAGCATATCAAGACAATGACAGAACTTTTTGATGCTCTAGCAGTTGCAGGTGAGACGGTGTCAGGTGAGGATCATGTGGTTTATCTTCTAGCAAGGTTGCCCGATTCGTACAATGTATTGGTGACCGCTTTAGAGGCCAGTGCTGAAGTACCGAAGCTTGGGGTTGTGACTGAACGTATCCTTCACCAAGAGAGAAAGGCTAAAGAGAAGGAGGCCTACTCGACCAATGACAATGCAATGCCCTCGCATGCAGTACCTCGCAGGCCCAAGCCGAAGTGTTACAACTGTGGAAAGATGGGACACATCCAGCAGTACTGTAAGGCTGAGAAAGAGGATCAGATCAAGGAGAGAAATGACTCTCAAAAACGAAGAGTAACTGTTTCAGTAGATGATAATTCCGACACAAATAGTGACGTTTGTGGACCTGTAAACACCACCAATTGTGCACTGTCCGTTTGAATGAGTGGATTATCGACTTGTGAGCTACTACCCACATGTGCTGCAATAAGAAGGCATTTATCAACTCGAAGATACAATCAAAGTGACTGTGGGAGATGGACGAGCTCTAACTGCCATGGGAAGAGGTGATGTAGTGTTGAATGTTGAGTAGTATGTCGAAATCTTGCATACTGCATGATGTTCTGTATGTGCCTGAGCTTTCGTACAATCTTGTAAGTGTAGCCAAAATGTCTCAGAAGGGCAAGATAGTGAAGTTCACTAGCAACACATGCTACATACTAGACAAGAGGCACAAGATGATAGCTAAGGCTGCTAAAATGGAAAAACTCTACAAGCTCAAGTGTAAGACCATTCATGAGCATGCAGGTATTGCCACGATTTCTAAAGATGTCTGGCACAAACAATTCAGGCAGCTTGGAGTAGGCAGCCTCCAGAGACTATCACGTGACAGGCTAGCTGATGGTTTTGACTATGATGTGTCACAGCAACTTACCTTTTGTGAGACTTGTCCTCAAGGGAAGCAACATCGCACCCAGTTTCCCTCAAGTCACTGGAGAGAGGATGAGCTTTTAGGCTTGTCCACAGTGATGTGTGTGGAAAAATGAATGAAAAATCTCTCAGTGGGGCTGAATATTTCTTGTCCTTTATTGATGACAAGACCTGCTATGTGTGGGTCTATCCCCTATGAACCAAAAGTGAGGTTTATGAGATATATTGTGAGTGGAAAGCCATGGTCGAACAAGCAACCAGGAGAAAGCTGAAAGCTATCCACACAGACAATAGAGGTGAGTACACTTCTTGAGAGTTCAGACCTACCTTAAGGCAGGAGTTTGCCATGAGCTCACAAATCCAAAGAACCCAGAGCAGAATGGGGTAGCAGAGCGTATCAATCGAACACTCATAGAAACTGCCAGATCAATGCTTGTCGACTCTCACTTATCACACTCTTTTTGGACTGAGGCCATATCAACAGCAGCTTATTTGCGTAACAGGAGCCCGACCAGAGCAGTTGCTGAGGTGACACCCAAAGAGGCTTGGACTGGACAAGAGCCACAAGTGGATCGGCTTCGAGTGTTCGGGTGTCAGGCGTTTGTGCACATACCCAAAGATGAAAGAAAGAAGCTAGACTCTAAGTCCAAGAAGGTGTACTTTCTTGGGATATGGAGCCACTACAAAGGGGTACCGCCTATACGACCCTCTGAAGAAAAGAGTATGCCTTAGCAGAGATGTCATTTTCAATGAGCACAAGTGCGGTCAACTCAAGTCTGAAGAAGGAGCAGAGGTGCGTATGTACTTAGAGTACAGCAATGAGTCTGATGAAACAGTTGACAACCTGGAACCTCCTCCACGTCGATCTGCATGAGAGCAAAGACCACCTGATTACTACTGTATCAGTGTAATCTGTCTACCACTGAAGAGCCAAAGTGTGCTGAGGATGCTCTAAGAGAGAAGAAATGGTGCGAGGCCATGAGAGCCGAGATTGACTCACTTCATCAGCACAATGTGTGGGATCTAGTTGAACTCCCAGAGGGACACAAATCTGTTGGTAGCAAAATGGGTTTTTTAAAGTCAAGACAAATGCTGATGGCTCAAATGAAAGATTCAAGGCCCGTCTAGTAGCTCAAGGCTATATGCAGTGAGAAGGACTCGATTATGATGAGACTTTCAGCCCGGTGGTGCGTTCAGAATCAATTCGCTCAGTAATCTCTCTTGCATGCAAGGAAGGCTTGAAGAAGCATCTGAAGAATGTTACCACAGCTTTTCTCAATGGTGAACTAGACCAAGAGATCTACATGAAGCAGCCGAAGGGTTTCATTGCAGATGGTCAGGAGCACCTCGTCTGTCGATTGAAGAAGAGTCTCTAAGGGCTCAAACAGTCATCAAGATGCTGGAACCAAGTTCTGGATGCACAGCTAAAGAAGATGGACTTACAGCAGAGCACAAGTGATCCATGTATCGAAAGATGGTCTGTTCATCATAGCCATCTATGTTGATGATATTCCGCTAGCGGCAAAGTCTGAAAAAAGGATTGACAAGTTAAGTGTGATCTTGCAAAGCATTTTCAACTCAAAGACATGGCAGAATTCCATTACTTCCTTGGAGTTAATGTCAAGCAAAATTCTGAGACTGGAAAAATCTGGATTGGACAACCAGGATACACCGAGGCTATGTTAAATAAATTTGGCATGGAGAACTATAAGCCAGCTAATACTCCGATCACATCTGGAACAAAACTGATAAAAGCAACTGACGATTCTAAAAGAGTGGATATCAAACTCTACCAGTCAGCAGTTGGCTGCCTTTTGTATTTGTCTGGATGGACCAGACCAGACATTGTTTACTCAGTCAGCAGTGTTGCCAGATTCTGTTCAGATCCCACGAAAGAACATTGGATTGCTGTCAAGCGCATTTTTCGTTACTTGTAAGGAACAAAAAGCTATGGATTGGAATACTCAAAAAAAAAAGGGGACGATGATGAGAGCCTAGTCAGATTCTCAGACGCTCATTGGGCTGGTGACTCAAACGATCGAAAATCCACTTCTGGGTATGTCTTTGTAATGAATGCAGGTATGATAAGCTGGAAAAGTAGAAAGCAGACATGTGACGCTCTCTCAACTGCGGAAGCAGAATATGTAGCTCTGGCCAGTGCTGCCCAGGAGACTGCCTGGATGAGACAACTGCTGAGTGATCTACATCATCAACAACATGGTCCAACAGTCCTTTATGAAGACAATTGCCATTTCTAAGAACTCTCAGTCACACACCAAGATGAAACACATCGACATTCACTATCACTATATTCGAGAAAAGGTTCTGGATAAAACCATCTATATACAATACTGCCCGACAAACGATATGGTAGCAGATATGTTAACTAAATGACTGACATTTGACAAGTTTCTGAAATTCCGTGAACTATCAGGTGTTAAGGATCTGTCTGCCTTTGAGTGAGGAGTGTTAGGAACTGTGATTCATACATGCACTCTAGTCAGACATTTCCTACTTACTTCCTATATTCACTTATCTGCATGTTACTCAATATTATGTAACCTTCTAGAACATTCTCTTAATTCCGGTGCTATATATAGACGCACGCGATTTCATTTTATACTTTACTTTTGTGATTCCATTAAAAGCTCAGTCAAAGTGTCAACACGTAGAGCACAGCGCACTAACATATTTTCTCCTATAGTGAAACATGTTATTTGGATGACTGTATGTCAGCTGATTGTATCCGCAATAGAGGTAGAAATGCCCTACCACCAAATGGTGTGAACCAGCACTAAATGGTTAATGTTCATCTAATGCATGTACATATTCTGCAAACACATATTTTGTCATCTAAAGTTAGATACAATGGACACTAAATCACTTGCATAATCAACACTAAATTCACATCTTGAAAGCACATCACAATAGTAGGTTCAATCAAAGATAGCTTACGTCAAGAAAATGATCCACTTCTTTCCTGTTTTCTGCTCTACTTCCAGTGATCAATATAAGCTTACTTTCAAGGTCCCTTAGTTCATCCAAAGTAAAACTCTTCTTAGCAAGTTTTTTTTCACGATCATCTAAATCAACATGAACAGCATCAGATATGCTATTACTAAGACTGCTGGTTTCTAGTCCAATATTGTAGCGACCATAAGTTTTAATGTTCTTCATCAGTTCAAAAGAGGTGACTTCTACACGACCTTGAAGTGCTTTAACAGATGTGTACCATGGTAAATCACGATTGCAGTCCTCCTGCAATACCATCAACAAAAATTCATTACCACAAAGTCAAAAGCTTTAACTGCTGTAATCTAAATAGAGCAGTACATTCATTGAACAGTACTGAACACAGATATTCTGTTAAACTACAACATACTTCGCTGAATGTTTTTAAAAATTCTTAAACCACATTCAGGTTATGTATCATCAGCAAGGTTGGGGGGAAAAAACAACAGGTTATGACAGTGAAAATAAATTTAATGTTCCACTAGACAAGACATCACTAAAATGAAAGTGCTAGGATGTTCTCATTATATCGAAAGTATTCACACAGAATGAAAGATATAGTTATGAAACTATTAACATACATCTGATCTTATTAGCTGGACATTGCAGGCAGTTATTCAATACAAAAAAGCTACAGAACTTTACCAGCTGTTTTGGAAGATCTGGATTCAATTTCAGAGCTTCCCAAATAGTGTTGCAAGCTTTAGACAAGGTTGCAAATCCTGCATTAGGTTTCAAGTCATAAATAAGTGATCTGTATCCAGTGCCAACAGTGCTTAGAGTTGAAAGCCTGTCGTTAGCTAAAGCTCCTTCTTCAGCTGATGTAGTCAAAGACACATTGACAAAACTCTGGAGGTCACCAACATCTGCAAAGCCAAAAATATATGGTTGAACATTCAGCAAATGCCTATAATACACAATGAAAAAAAAAATTCTGTACAGGTTGTTTACAAACAACTTTCAAACACCAGGATTCAGTGAAGACATCCCACAGCCTATTATAACAGTGCACATCATCTCCCCCTTGTTCGCATGTACTAGCATGGTGGCCTAGGGAATCAAGGATGAAATCCGAGCACAAATAACATCAAGAGCTTCCTGATGTGTCTAAGCCAAGCCATCATTCGATGGCAACATGAAACTCATTCGACTCTGTGTGCTGCATAGATGAAGAGAAGAGAGAATCCAATATAAGATGGTTTCAGATGGGAATCAAATATCTCTACTGCATGCAGGGCAAGTTGGTGGCCATACCCAGATTAACAAACAGATGCTATATAGGCTGCTGGGGCATGGAGAATGTGAGAGTGCAGATCCACTGCCGCCTCTACTAAGACTCAGTTGTGCTTGTTTCCTAGATAGGTCTGACATATTGATTCAAGTGCACTGTGCAAAGCAGTGCCAAATGATAATGTCAAAATGCTCCAATGCCATGGAAGAGGGATGATAGAGTAGCCTAAACAGACCAGACAATGGTCTGAGCACCTGCACCAAGGCTGATTTGCAGTGACATTTTAGACTTGGATCAAATGGGAAAACTAGCGTTCGACGGGATCTATTTTCGGAGGGATTGAGAGCAGCGAGGCTGTTGGTTTCCCTACTGTGCAGGCGACCAGACATTGCTCTGGTCAGCGCAGATGGTGCAGGGCGACTGGTTGAGAAGCTACAGCAAGACAGCATTCCTCATTAAAGAAGGCCCCTTCCTGAAGGGGTGGAGCTTTCCTTATTAAAGAAGAGCCCCTATTGAAGGAGATAAGCACATCACTTATGTGAATGGTGAGAAGTATGTGGTGATGAAAGTGTGGATGAAGATAGAACCATGTCTTCCATACCTTGTTGGAGATGAGAGGGTGGTAGGTGTGGCTACATGTGATGACCTAGGTGGTCAAGTTTGCAGACACTGCTAAAATAGACAAAGAAGTAATCATGCTACTTGAGAATCTTGTGTGCCTACTTCCTCTAGCTACAAGCATGAGTTTGGTACACATCCCTACGATCAACATCTCAATACACATCTGCATGCATAACAGAGCACAATTTAGCAGGCAGCCATCATCCAATTTCCATTATTTTAGGAAATTTCCAACCAATCTTTAATATTCCCAGTAGTTTTTACTGATCAGTTTATTCAGTAACACACTTTCTTGGTGGAAAAATATCTCAGTGATGTGTGGCAAGCAGTACCGATCACTCACAAGTTTATACTCGCGCGTGATGGACATGCAAGTTGTGAATGAGCGCTCTACCCCGAGTAAGATAATGAACTACTTGCAATGACGACACGACCGAGCGGTAACTGCATACAGTATAGATCAGATGAGGGCAGTGTACTATGAATAATGGCGCGTACATACTCACACAATGTACATTTTCTTAGGGATTGGGATACCATTGAGCAATGTGATGATTATTAATGGATGAAATATTTCTTTACTCCTTCAGTTTCATGTATGTGTACCTTATGAGTTCTGACTGCACATTCTCAGTACTAAATATGCTTTCTATACAAACATGCTTAAGAGTTGCACAGCTGCAGTACTAAAATAATGGCCGACCATATCTATAAAAAGGCCTACCAAATTCAACTATAGGCCTAACAAGTTCCGTTTCTTAAATTTTGTTCTGTGCATGTCAAGCATTGAACTGATACTAGCTGATATGTCTAGCACACACATACTTCCGAAGTCACAGAGTAATTTAATGGACAACCTTCAGCTATGAGACATACATATATCACGAAACAACCAGATCACTACAAACATAATACCTTTTGTTTCCTTTCTGATCCATTCTACCACATTCTGACAATCAACATATGATTCCAAGCATTTCATTTTTCTACTCTGGTAATCCGATACAAAGTTTTCAAGAAATTTGGCAGCACCAATCAGACTCCCATCTACAGTTTGCAATGTTTGATCTTTCATAGAAATGTTCACCTACAATTTGATAAATTTGGTCTTTTAATCACTTTATGCTTGTCTGTAGCACCTACCTTGCATGCGAGAGTTTCAACTTCCTTAAAATCACCAGTCAGATTCATTTTATCCTTCAGACTCAAAAATGTTTCAGCAGCTTTCTCATATCGCTTAAGAGTTCTATACTGAGCTATGTTTTCAACAACTGCTGGTATCCATTTGTCATCTTCTCCACATTCTAGACTCCCATTAAGTGCTGTATGCAACTCTCTCATAATTCTATCAAGATCTGCCTCAGATTTATACCCTGCAAGATAGCCGTCAACAGTAGAAAGCTTTATGATTCTCTTGTGCAAACTATCCATTAGCTCTTGTATGCGTGAATATGCATTAGGCCATATCTGTTCACTAACTACTGCAACAGATATACTCTTTTGTGCAGCAATTTCTTCCCTCCAAAGTTGGCAGAACAAATCGTTTGGGAAAAGAAGTGCAAACTTCGGCAGCATCTTGCTCAAAGGAATGGCTGATTTAAAACGATTGAACATGATATCACCATCTTTAGTGTAGCACAAAGAACAGATGCTTTCTGTGTCGACCTCAACGGTAAGCTCTTTATGTAGCAATTGAAAATCTAAAATGGATAAAGCCAATCGATTACATAGCAGTATAATACAGAATATAGCAAGCTAGTACTTACCTACAGCATCCCAAAAGAATTGGCACACATTTCTCAACCTTGCCCTATGAACACGAATGGCAGATATCTCTGCCTTGCGTTGTTTAATTAGGGTATGAATGGCATCAGGTGCCAACTGTTGCTTCAAATCAGCTGTGGTGCATGTATTGGCAGCAGAGCACAACAGCTCAAAATGATGTTGCTTCCTAATGATCTTCTCCAGTTCAGTTACTGTGATCTTGCCTGAATACAATTTTGTCCACACATCTTCAAACATAGATAGAGCAAAGCTACAGAGAAGTGTGAAATCTTCTTTTAGCAATGACCTATCTTGCATTTCACCACATTCGCCTGCAAAGAAATGTTATGATACATTTTCCAACATTCAGATCATTCCTTACCAAACGCTCTAATATAACAAGGCCACAGCTTCCAGTCAAGTAGCTCATCAAAGGAAATAGAGTCTTTCCCCTGTGGATATTTTCTTTTTAACAATGGAATAAGAACTCTACCAAAATGATCAGTATTCTTCCCCTTTTTTGCATCTGGAAAAAGCCTTTCAAAATTTTCCCAACCCTTTGAAAGTAGAAATAAGAAACTTCTAAATCACAAACATACACGTAGAACAAACTCTACCATTTCATTCGTATCGTGAAGACGTTCAAAAGCAGCCTCAGTAAAGATATTGACTAAGAACTCTGGAGGATTCTCTTTTGAATCGATTTCACAAAGTAGATTGATTGTATTCTCAGAGCTCAGCTGAACACAGTCAATGCATTATACCAGCAAAATGCTTGATTTTACAACCTTACCTTTCTAACTCGTGTTTTCACTATATTTGTAATAATACCATGCCATACTTGCTTGAATTCATCATTTGAACATGGTGCTGTAGACAGGGTCTGCCAGATCTGTGACAGATTATCAACCATGACAAATGCCAGTAAACAATTTAAAAGTTAAACTAAGCTCTGACTATTCAGTGTGATGCATAGCAGTGCACAGTCATACTCAGTGTGCCGATTTCACAGCTTGTGGTATATGCACAAGCACAGACAATGCTGGACATTTCTCTTGATCAGGTTTCTCGCCTGTCCTTCAGAAACATAAAACCAAACAGCTCACTAAAGTATCCCCTTTCCATCGCCCTGAGCATACAATATCCAAAATCAAGCATAATTAAATGTGCAATGAATAGATTATTAAATGAAATCTAGAGAGCTATAGGTGTGCATTACGATTGACAAAAGCTAACCTGAAATTCCTCATCCATTTTTGCAGCCTGTTGACCACCAAATTTATCATTTACAAATCTGGATTTTATCCAGTCTTCAAAATAGCCCTGCAGTTTGTTGGCAACTTCTTTCACTTGTAAATGATTCTCTTTTGATGCAGAAGAATGTGACAATAGAACACAATGAAAAACAAGTGATACTACAGCCTTATGAACTTTCATTTGAATATCCATTTTTCCATGAAGAAACTTTCTTAATACAACCAGTAGAGAATATGCAGCATCAAACATGTACTGTGGACTATTGTAAAAATCGATATTAAATAAATTTAACATACAATTTGCTGCATACTTGGGTTGAAAAGCAGTTGTCTTCAGAACTTCCATCACCTTCTCTAGCACTGGTACAAGATGCTCTATCTAAATTTGGACATGTCATTAAATGCCATACAACATATATCATCGGTCATATTACCTTTTGATCCAGAACTCTCTTTGTGTCCTTACCAAGCTGCTTTGCTAGGAGTGCAACACAGAGATATGGTGAAAGATTACCAACAAGCTCAACCATATCCTTTATTGGACAAACAGTAATGAACGTATACTGAAGCAGTGGGTCTAAGTGAAGCAATGGTTTCATCTTTTCATAGTTTCTGGCAACAAACCTGAGAGCCAAGAAAAAACACTACCAGTAACATCAACGGCCAGCATAATACAACCTTACCCTTGTTTCGAAGCAATCCTTTCACAAATTGGTCCAACATTGAAGCACCAATTCTCATCAAAATTCAGCTTTTCAATTGGTACTTCGGGTGATGCAAATGGCTTGCTACGCTGCTTCAAAAAATGAACAAGAGGAAGGCAATATAACCATTCAGCTTGATCAAAATCTTTGGTTTGGATCAATTGATTAGCAAGTGCACAGATTGCCTTAGCAGCTTCGTTTTTAAATGTTGATGGTAGAATATCAACAACAAAGTGGTAATCAAGGCATTTTTTGGTCTCCTCATCAGGCATTAACTTAAGTGTCTCCAACAAGTCTGAAAGAAGCTCGGGTGAACAAACAGTAAATTTTCCACGTACTAGTTGGGCCATTTCATTTACAACACATGCCAGTGTAATTCCAACTGCAACTTTACGTCCATTTTCTTCAGCAGTGCTGATGTCAGTGTCCTTTAATTTACGCAAAACTGGAATGATCCAGTCGTTTAACATGAACTGCAATCAGGGAACAAGCCAAATTTTTAATACAATAATCAGTAGAATATATAAGGACTCAATACGTTCTAACAGCAACAAAAACTAATTGAACAAGATTTCAAAGCCAATGTACTTATTTTCCAATGTCTGTCATTCACGTTTAATTAAGGTACAAGTTATGTATTATGAAAGTCATAAGTCTACAAATCAAATGACCACTGTATAATGAAAATTGTTACACTTACATTGGCCAAACTGTCATCTCTCCAAACATCCGGATTAAAACCATGACTAATCCTCTGCATCAGCAAACACTTCAAAATATTCATGATATAATCAACCATTTGCTGTACTGAATAATTGGGAGGTAAACAGCTCTGCATAAAACTGCACTTTGTCTCTTCTAAATATGCCAGGAGACACTGTTGCCGCATAGACTCTGGTTGACAAATATCATTGCTTCCTAATGCCCAATCTTTCAGTGCCTTTAACCCCTTCATTACAATGTTTTTTGACTTCATCTCAGGATATATAATGGTGTCAAACTTTTCATATGAGCCTGCAAGAGCCAAAGATAAAATCAAAAACACACATATGACCTCAAAATTTTATATGTAATACAAACCCTACCAAAACTTGGAGGCAAAAAAGGCAAACACATGGTAGACTCAGTGGATTCTATTACTTACACATAAACTAGAGAGACTGCTTACACATGAACTAGATGCAATGCAACCATTCTGAAATACATTATATATTCCATGCATTTTTACCTCCTGACTGAACTGTAACAGGAACAATCAAACACCGGTTTACATATGGTCCTGCTGATGGTGCTCCATGCAAGTACTCATAGTTTAATTCAACATCATCATCACTACAAACTACGTATTTATATGGAAGTTGTTTTTCATCCATCAATATCGATGCCTTTATTCGGATCGTGCTGCAAGCTTTCATCACCCCATCACTCAGCTTCCTGTAAGAAATATTATTATACAAGAGCAAATACTTGTGTCTCAAACCTGGTGGAAAATTGGCCAACAGGAGTTCTCCACTGTCCCAGAGTTTTATCTCCAAACACAATGGCAAGTTTGGTATCAGAACTCCATCTCCATGGAGTGAAAGGTACCAGTACATGAAAGGTTACAGCAATGCCTTCCTCAGGCAAGCAGTTGCAACCACTAAGATCTGGAGAGGCTCTGAGTTAAAAGAGAAACTAAATGACATTGTTTCAATAGGAACTAATACACAACAATTAAGAAAAATGGTTCTCACACATTAGTTTTCGGCTTTTCATTAGAAGCACTTTCATGTAACCCTTTGGTTCCAGAAAACAAGCTTGCAGCTTCAGCAGGTTTCTTATAGTACTGCAAATTATAAGTGTAATGCCATCATTTGAACCGACATTTTTGTATGAAATACATAACTAGGTCTGTAAATACATAACTAAGTCTGTACACACTTCATAAATTTAGAATCTTTGCAACCTTTTTTTACAGTCTGCTGTACTAGTACTCCCACTTCGTGCTTGTAATGAAAATCACTATTACTATTTTTCCTTCAAAGCTCATTGTTTACAAGTACATACATGTACAGGGTCCTGCCATCAATTAAATAGTATGAAAAGAACTTTTTCAAGCAGTTAACCTTTAATCTCCAGAGCCAAGTCCTACACATAGGACCAATATTTGAAAATTCATTATAAATAGAAATGCAAGTTCTTGTCATTCATTTCTCTACTGTTGTTTGATGTGTCTACCATGCTTAATTTACCAATTGACAATCTATTTTTTAAATCACACCCTTGGTTACACGATGCAAAAAAAAAGGATGCGGTTCTTTAAAATGCAATATGCGTACACAGTTAACTGTCACAGAAAAAAGTATGACAAGTATAACATTTTTTGAATGTTTTTGAAGCTTGATGTATGTGCTACTTAATAAATTCTATGGCAGTGTTCTAGCTCTAATCAATTTTGCCATTTGCAATGAAAACACATTGTGCGTTTTCAAGATTTTGTCCATTCACTTGGCTATTCCAAAACGTGCAACTGACAAATACGTATTCTTCATATGCTTGTGGAGCTAGCAAATTCCAAATCTATAATGTACTTTTTTATATTCCTAGTGCCAAAGACCTGTCTTACTATCCCCCTTCTGTCGTTCTGATTTTTTTGTTGGTACTTGAAGTTGCTTCACGATATACCAAAGACGTATCCATTGGCAATCCAGTATTGACTGTATTTGACAGTCTTTGAAGAATTGGAATTGCAAGGAAGTACCAGTATATTCAGAATTGCTAACCATTTCTACAGTACAATGAGTTTTTGGTTTGTTCTCTGTTCATATGGGTTTGCAAAAAAATAATTTTAACATGCATCCTACGCATAGGACCATCATCCGGGTCAATCCAGAGCAGATCACCCAAAAAGTCATGGTATATAAACACTGCACCCACTCAGATTTGAATGAGATTTGGTACACATGTTTTATCGTTGGAGAAGTGACAAAATCAATTAACACCTATAAACTGCATCTGACCTGAAGTTAGAATGAGCACACATAACTTATGTCTAGGATTGCATTGCAAGGTATATATATGTTTTCATTGGTTGAACATAGTGAATTAGACGGAAACTATGCTCCCTCCGTAATCTGTGTGGATGGGATGCAAATCACGTGAGGATGTGGTTCCACGGGGGGGGGGGGGGGGGGGGGGGGAGGGGTATATGTAGGGATGCAGTTTCGGATTGAGCCAGTCTAGGCGTGGCACGGTGATGTGTGCCATCATCATTAGTGAGTGTAATATTATTACTTTTCTTACAGTGTGTGTGTGTCACCGTGAGGGCATGTACATGTACTCTGTGTGAAGCTGAAAACTTTGGGAAATTAGAAAGTCATGTAAGTGGAGCAAATGTGGCATACGTACAGCAGTACAGCATGTGTATTTGCAAGTGTACAGTAGGTGGGTGTGTGGCAGGTAACAACGCAAGTGCATAGTGCATATTCATGTGCTATGTGAGATGAAAACTATGAGATATAGCAACCCTGCAGTCTAGCCAAGTGGGCATGGCAGGAATAAAGTTTAGCAACGGTATGTCAAATGTGGGAAAGCTTTATAATATACTACTAGGGAAGGGTGGGTACTGAAGGGTGATGCAAGTGAGTAGGAAAAAATCCTTACGCACGTCGTAATGTGTACTGCCTTCTGCAATGGGGAGGCAGCAAAAACAATTCACTTGGATCTGTTAGTTCGGTACGATCGTCATACAAAGTGATGATTCATCCTCTTTGACCCATATAGACTCAGACAAATAAACAAAAAACAGTTGCGAACGGCTATAGTAAGGCAGAGAATGGGCGGAACAAGGACGTGATAAATATTCATGGTGGATTGATAGAATGGAACTCGAGTTGCCTTCAATTGATGGAGCGAATTGAGCAGGAAATGTGCATTAATTTTGTACAGCTGTACAAAATTAATGCACATTTCCTGCTCAATTTGCTCCATCAATTGAAGGCAACTCGAGTGCAATTTTCTCATGAACTGCCCCATATGTGTAATGGTATGAAGTGAATGTTCTTATTACTTTATGTAATTGCACAATGACTAATATGTGCAGTAAATGATAAGTGCTGAATTACTTTAACTCTTTCATGGGCAACAGAGCAATATTGCGCCGCAGGTTCTATACTAAAGCCACTCCATTTATCTAAACAGTTAACACTTTGTAGTCAACAACATATTGATCAGTTGTTTCCTGGTCATATAGTGTAAGTTGTTAGCTAACTAGATGTTTTCCTGCAACAGGCAACACTTTTTTTTTGCACAACATGTATACCATAATGATTGGCTTTGCCGTAAAAGCGTTAAAGAAAATTATTAAATAATGAAGTTAAACAAATACCAATACAAATGGTTAGACTTGAATACCAATGCATTTTAAATCAAATATTTCTAAATTGGATGTGGGTGTGGTCATGCAATTGTAATATAGTGATTTTCTCAATCATGGTGAACATACGTGCTTATTTGTATCACAAGGTGCAGATTAACTTTAATGGTCAGTTTAAAACTACTCAAAACTGGGAAGATTCGCTTAATTTATGTACATGCAGCACTTCACCCAAATAGGGAAACATTTGAGATCTAACGTGCCGATTAAGTGAAGTCATTTGATAGAAATTTCATTCTAACTTGAAACAAGTGGTCAAATTATCTAATAATAAATCAACTTGAAATATAAAATAATGACAAAAAAGGAAAACTTCACAACATAAAATCTGTATTTTTATAATGTGTTATTGGAATTTATTGCAATAATTTCTTTTGATTTGATATTGATGAACATAGGGCAGATTATTGTTTTCCATTTCGACATCAGTAATGCCTTTAATAATCTATCACGGCAATCTGCATTCAATCAATGTCATCTTCACTTCCCCTGAGCTACTGGTTGTGCTATGGCCAACATTCCAAACTCTGGCACCCATCGAGCACCCCGCTCTGCTTCTAGGTTACACAGCAAGGTCGCTTGGCCTAATTTTATTTTCACTTGCTCTCTACCTTATTCTTTTAGACATACAGCATGATTGCACCTCCCTGTCCTACAGATGGTATCTTAATGATTGGCTCCTTGGAAGTGGTTAAACATGCTCTATCTACTCTCAATAGTTGAGGTCCTCCCACTTGGCCCTCCAACTCAACTTTAAGAAGTGTGAACTTTTCAACAGGAATGAAATGCTCATGTTCCCAGACTCCATCACTATGCAGTCCAGTGTTTCCAGTATTGTAATCGTTCAATCACCAATAAGAGATACGGAATTTATGAGAAGCATGCAGCATTCAAAGTAGAAGCAGCTCACATTCTCCATCAGCAGTTGTTCAATAACTTGGTCCCACAGATTGCTTCTGTATGCCGCTTTCTACAAGCTGATTCACATCTCTCGCACAAGTCCCAGTCATGCTGCAGAAGCCTTACTAGTTTTTGATCATTGCGTTCACGAAGTGTTTCTCAGAGTACACAGAGTTGACATACATGTATGCCCACAGCTCAGCTTGGAATAAGTCTTTCTCATAGTGGGTGAGATTTATAGTCTATACATCACCCACCTATCTGAGTACAATTTGTGCCCCATACCCTATCTCTGTGACGCATTGCATCATAATAAACCCTTTGCCAGTCCCGACACCTTCAGTACATGCGATAGACATCACTAAATGAAGACTTTCACAAAGAGTAGAAAATTTTCTATTTCACTCTCTTCTCCAGTGTACCACTTTGGCAGATAGATCACATTCAATTTCTGTGTCATCCGCACATGCTAGCTCTTGGCTGCAAGTCATCCCTTCACCTGCACTGGGCCTCAACATAACACCTAGCGAGACTCAGTTAGATCTGTGTGAGCCAGGGATAGTATACCCAGACAAGATACTTAATCTTTAATCTACGCGGAATGTTCCTGAATTCAGGATCGGTGAAATCCTGAATTCAGGATGAGGGGTACTTGCTTTTATAACAATCGTTGTAGAGATAATTAAATTAATTAAAACATCGAAGCTGTTTGTTTGTTTGCAATGTTGCACACTTTCCATAGCATGGTACAATTTTAGCAACATTGAAAGCTGCCCAAACTTCAAGGATACATAAGTAGTTTCATTGTTGTCGCATACATCAATGTGTAAGTACCAAATTACATTTTAAAATGCTTACAAAAAGCATTAAACATCAATCTTACTCTTTTTCAACTATTTAACAGTGGTAGCACCTCCAGACTATAGACTGAAGTTGTGTTTTGATCAAACTGTATGCGAAATAGAAAAATGATCACCATCCCTGCATTATGATAGCCTTCTTCTCTTCGCATACTGTCCCCCCTTTCTTCCTCTGTATCACCAGCACTGGTGACATCATCCTTATTACTATCAGGTCTCTCTTCATTACTCTCAACAACGACAGGAGTACATTTTTATTTGGCATACCGCCCGCTTTGCTTATATGCTTGTACCTCCTGTACCCCATTGTACGGTGAATTTGCGTGCGTGGCCCTCCTTAGTAATCTTTGTAATAATTCCATTCTTACAGTAAGCTTCTTAGTCTTTCCTTCCACTTTATCCCCGACTTTGATGGTAACAGGCATCACGTGCACACAAAATGGGATACGAAGCCAAAACAGGGGCTTTTCTTAGGGGAAATAAAAGATCAACAACAAATTAGACAGCGCTATTTACATGCCTGTGCAAGCTAAATAACCCCCAAAAGCACCAATACGATGAGAATTGAAGTTGATACTACCAGTTAAAAATCATCCTTAATTCAGGATTTCGATCCTAAATCAGAGATGAAAATAGATTGCTTTCAAGCAGGCAGTGGACTTGGGCATGAAGAACATGTACACACATCCAGCTGATGTCCTTGTGGACAAAAGTGAAGTGTCAGCGTTCGCTCCCCTTGAACTGTACCAGATCATGCAGCCTGATCAGCTTAGGCAGAATAATGCATTCTTTAGGTTTTGGTGAAAAAAGTCTCTGATTTTGTGTCAAACTGCTTCTCTTGCATGGATGATGGTCAACAGCAGCTGCCATGAAACAATGGTGCCATATGTAAGGCGTTCAGCTGTGATTTCCGTGCTACTGGTCGTAAAAACATTTGGCGTTTGGGGACCAATGCCATTAAATCGAACTCCATCAAACCTTGTGCCATATCTACTTATGGTAATCTAACCATTTTCACTGAATTCGAAGACCATTCATACACTTTAGTTCGATTGACATACATTTACACTGTACGGTGGCGACTCGATAAAACGTGCCTCAATTGTAGACATAGTTTCGGCTGTTGATTAATCTTTGTATGAACATGTATGGTAATATGGGATTCTTTTGCAACGCCACAATGCAGTCCAACTTGTGGAACTCCAATAATGGCAAACTATAGAGGCATGATTATTCTCAAAATGTGCTTGGGGAAAAAGGTATTACAATAAGAAGAATATGGTCATGAACTGCATTGTAAAGATTAACAACTCAATGTATCTAGATTGGGTCCAGATGACAGGAGCAACAGCAGTCCTTCTGGACTGAAGTATTGACAGACCAGTCTGGGCTGATGCATATGTGGACAAGTTGTGGCAAAGATGAGTTTACATCACACCTGTGAGTACCTGTAAAGTACTATAAAAGCACCTCCCCCTCCGCCACACCAACCATGGCACAACGTCAAATTGGATCTCCTGAACTGGACCAGATTTTGCTCTTGAATTTTGAAACCTTGGTAATCAATCTGCTTTCCTGCTTTCTCTGTTAAATGCTGACATTGTTTAACACCTGAAAAGGTTAGCGGTTACATTAATTGAGTATTATAGTAGACTACTTGGCTGCAGTAATGGAACTATCGAGACATGCCCTTTTAAGTGCCGGAGAGGAGCATTCTGGCAGTCATTGCACCCCAGAGTTTTTGGAAAGCTGGTCTACTGAGACTCTACCCCTCTCACCAGCTTCTGGACTTTGCCGTATCATTGTTGTGTTGTGCACACAATTGTTGTCAATGTTGTGTGTCAGCTCATATTACTTCCGCTTCCACAGTGTTGTCAACCAATAGCGTGCATTCTGCAATTATTCCCATTTTCATATGTGCTATAGCTTCAGAAATGGTATGATGTACATCCCTCTATAGGTGCTATAGTTTTCGCTGTACCTTTGATCACCAGATTCTTCAACACTGTTGGTACTTTACACTTTATAAAGTACTTTGTTACGTATATTTTGTGACCACTATTGTTTGCTTTACATATGCAAATTGATGCATACATACTATATCCTGGATAAACAGTACTTGGCGAAGTACATCCATGCCATTAAATGAGAAGACCATTATTGGCGAGTACATTGCAGAGTCTAATTTTGTATTTCATGGGCGGTCCAATATTAGCAAGGAACATCTTGTTACATACCTATATGTATTCCTATCAACTGAGTAAATCCAGTTAACAGGAAAAAAATATTAAAGATGTGGTTGGCGTCAACAGAGATTCACACAGTGTCTGCAATGGTTGTGCTGCTGCTTATGTTTTTAACTTGGAAGGGATAACTGCAATACTGATGCTTGCTATGGTATACTAGAGAAGTGCAGATTTATTACACACACACTTCATAAAATCTGCGACTGCTGTCATAAAGAAGTTTAATGTACAATTATTTCACTTCAAACATGGAGGACATTCAATCCAACAAAACCTTGTATTTCCATGTGAAACGAACAATGCATGTCTATTCAGGGTTCTAGATAGTAAGGTTGTACAGCTTACAAGGGTTTCCCACTACTGCAGCACCAGTATCAACACTGTTTTGACTATTGTGTGCTAAAATCCACTGTAGAAGGATGACAAAACTTAGCAGGAGGATGGGATGACAAGACCTTGAAACATTCATTGCCAGTACACAACAGATGCTATCAGCCCCACCTATAAAAATATAAATAGAGCCCATGCCAGATGGTAGAACAGATGTCCCAGTTGTGTTCTACCGTAAGAAGTGAAGATGCAAATGCCACTGACGTCCACAATCATCAGCGACAGGAATGTCTAGAGCTAGAGCAATATTGGCAGGTGCACACATCCAGGTGGCACTACAATTATTGACATTTATGAGATGGATGCTTTCTGAAATATCAAACTTCTACCCTAACAAGGCACTGATTACCAACTTGTCACACCGGAAGTTTACTGAATGATTGTCTTTGCAAATGCTAACATACAAAGCACACAGGACCTTCACAACGTCTTAGAGCACATATGTCCATAACAACAACGCAGGCCACTACAGACAGCTGCTGCCCATGTAGTGTGCTCTCACACATTACAAAGTAACATGAGAGACTGCCAGTGCTTTGGCCTGAGCATCAGTGCTGTGAAGATACCAAAATGGCGTCCAAAGTGCAACCATACGCCATCATTGTAACAAAAGTGCGTTGTTTTACATTGAGAAAAACAGCAGACTATTGTGATGAATGCTCACAGGCCTCAGGTGAAATTGTAAATTTGCAACATGAATGCTACAAAGTCAGCATGCCTGTCTTCTCATAATGCTTCAAAAAGGGATTTTTAATTGCTAACAACAGATTCACACGAAGTATTATTCTTTTGCTGAATGTTTTTGCTGAATGTGTCTAGGCGTCAACAAGTGACCTCCAAAAAAATTATGATCACACACGACTATATGTACCTTATAAGACACCAACAAGCAGGCATCGACCCAACATTCAATCATGATCACTATAACTCAGTGCAAATAAGGTACATGAATAATAAATGAAAGCTTCATTAACTAGTACTAGTGCCATAATAAAGTGTGATGATTTAACCCCCCCCCCCCCCCCCCTTCCCAACTGTATTACCTTAACAACGGGAATTGTACAGAAAATTCACAAATTGAATCCACAATGTCTACTATCTAGCACTGTTGGTGTGTGAGCAAGGTTTCAAGACCACAAGCATGACAATTAACAATAACAGTGATAATTCAGTAGCATTCACAAACTTTAGTAAGCAGTTCTAACAGCCCATTGATTCAAAACATATTCAAACACCAGACAAGATTTTGTTTGCTAGTTAGAAGGTTTGCTAACAATAATTTGTCTGTGCATAAAACTCTGTCTTGTGTACTGCTCATTAAATTTGGTATTGTGAAACAGCCAAGTCAGTTTACAGGCCATTAAGAATGTGGAAATGGAAGATAAGGGCAGAGGAATTGAAACTGAAGGAAGAAATGAGAGAGGAAAGTGCAAGGAGGATGGGACAGAATTCAAGCAGGGAGAAAGATGGAGAGAAATGGAAATAGGTTGGCGAGGGAGGGAAGAGAAGGTGAAAGTGAAAAGCAAACAGTAGGGTGAGAATAGAGAGGAAAGGAGAAGGGAAATATGAAGGGAAAGATGAGAAGGGGAAAAGAAGAAGGGAGCAGATTGAGACAAGGAAGGAGTGAATGGAAAGGGAAAGGGGAGTTGGAACGGAGAAGAGGAAGAAAAGGTCCTCTGTCAAGCAGAGCAAGGAATTTAACTCGTCTGTAAGTAAAAACTAGATGGATGTTGTCAAACCTAAAGATACTAATGATGCAAATACACAGAACAATTGAGATTTATAGCTATCAAGCTTTACACCACAATTGTTTTACTACAAGGATTAGTATACACTGCAAGACTAGACTAAACATTGAATAAACTTTGAGAAACATAGTTCAACATCTGGTCTCTAAACACACTGCATTCAATTGCATAACTACTCAGTACATGGGCAAAATAACTTTGCTGTTGCTAATGTCAGTGTGTTTTGGCAAGAAAATATCATCTCCTAAATATTACAATCTTTATGGGATGCCATTTCTTAATGGAATTGTAAATCAGTGTACACACAAATAGCCTAGCAGAATTTATTACACAAGTGCAGGATGAGAAAGTGTTGGCTGATTCAATTTTGTTGCAAAGAATCAACAAGCCCCCTACTTAAAACACAACTAACCTGGCCACCACTTGCAGAATCAGAATGCTGGCGTTCATAGTTGTGTACTTTTGACAAACCATCTCCATTCTCATTATCAGCTCCCCTACCAGCGTCACAGGAATTGGTTGCTCCAGCACTTGGTGCTTTAACTGGTAGCAAAACATCACTTTTAAGAGTACCATCAGCTTTTTTTTCAGCAGTGCACGTCTGACCCTTTACATCGACATCACTATTTTCCTGTTTGGAAATTCACATTCAATCAATTACTCTTCCCTTCCTTTACAAAAGTACTCTTTCATTTCTAAGTATGATGTGCTAAAACAGTAATATTAAAAGACCTGCATGTAAACATACAACAATCTTGAATTCAAAAAGATATACAGGGTGTCATGCAGAATGAGCAGGACAGGTTTTAATAGTTATAACTCCATGCTAATAATAGTTTACAAGCTTAATAAGGTTGTACACTGTAATGATAAGGCAAACAATAATAGTGCAAACAATTTTAAGTGCCTTTAATGTTAACTAACTAAAATCAACAACAATAATGTTAATTAACATGAACTAATAAAAATAAACAGCAAGCGCAATAGCTCAACGTACAGTAACAGCAAAATATAACAAAACTAGGCTCTCGCGCATACAAAATACAGGACATTATATAGCTGGGATAGTATAGACAAAGGACAAAGGGTCATATTATCCTCCCGTAGCCGAGCCAGACAAGCAGCAGGAACACAATGGACACATTCAATAGGAGCCGTCCAGGTAGCGGGCCTTCCGAATAATACAATTAGCTAACACCTACACCTGTGCATGTATATTACGTCAGTCATGCCCCCAGTCCTTTACATCCTTCCTTCTATCTCCGGCAGCAAACACGTTGCTGCACTATTGCACTATGGTGTCCTCAACAACCCGTCCGTGTTTCCATTGTTGGGCCCCTTGCGATGGACAACAGTGAAATCGAAGGGCTGCAAAGATAGACTCCAACGCATTAAGCGTGAATTCGTGTCCTTGAGTCTGCCCATCCACATTAAGAACCTGTCCACAGTGAAGTTCCGTCCCATCAAATAATGTTCGGAAGTGATACATAGCCAACTTTGATAGCTAGGCATTCTTTTTCAATGGTGGAATACCTTTCCTCATGGGGCTGTAATTTCCTGCTGTAGTATGCCACTGGCCGATCTTCACCACTGTCATCCCTCTGGCTCAGAACTGCCCCAATACCACGATCTGAGGCATCCATCTGTAAGATGAAGGGCTTCTCAAAGTCCGGATTTTCTAGCACTGGTGAGGAGGTTAGGCAGTCCTTGAGATCCTTGAAAGCCTGGTCACACTGTTCCATCCATGTCACTCACATTGGAGCTGTCTTCTTTGTTAGGTCTGTCAGCGGAGTAACCAGTGATGCAAAATTCGGAATAAAATAGTGGTAGTATCTGGTCAGTCCTAAGAATGCACGCACATCTGTCTTGGTGTTGGGAACAGAGTAGTTTAATATGGGGTGCACCTTACAAGGTTCGGGCTGGACCATACCACTACCAACTACATGACCCTAATAAGAGCATGTTGTCGTCCCAAAACAACACTTAGATGGTTTTACTCTTTTAGTCGATCAAACACAGTTCAAATACCGTAACCTCGCAATTAGAAGCTGCGGCTTCTAGTCGTACTAGAAACACTTGCCCGGGCATTTTTAATACCCTCCTCGGAAATAGAAGTTTCGTCGTAACGGCATGCAATTGTGCTGTCATATTTTGGAAATGCAATCCTCGATGGTCCCTTCGTGTGCGCAACCTTCGATTTGTTAGCTCAAGATGTAGCCAAGGACATTCGCAATACTCGGCATGTATGCAATACAATGACAAAGGCGGCATTCCTAAAAACTAGTTTAGGGACGCTCCAATAGCCTAGACATATAATACAAATCACCTACAAATGACAGCCAGGCCAAACAAGGGGAGGTAGGCTTCTCGTTATGAGAAAGAGCCCTTCCAAGCTACCTGGTTATCTCCCGCTCATTTGGCGGCAAAAGGGGCTTGGATTCATTAAATTTACTTAACGTAACCAATGAGTCCGATCACATGACCGAGTGCCATAGATGAGGACGCTGCATGCGAAAAGGCACACTGATCACATGACCAAATTGCAATATATAAATGCATGCAAGGCCTCGACACAATGTGCTATTGCTCTCATGGATGCAAGAGATACAAAGAGAAAATGCTACGATGCAACTTACAAGCTAGTTGTTGTAAGCCGTACGGATCAACAGAGCATGCGTGCGACTGCCAAGGAGTTTGGAATTAACGAGAAGCAGGTGCGGGAATGGTGCCGTCAAAAGCCTGAACTGATAAAAATGTGTGCTGAAGGACATGGGAAACGAACGCGGTGTAGTGGTGGTGGGATGAGACCTTTGTATAGTGTACAAGAAGAGGCTATTGCACAGCGAATACTGCATCTGCAGGAATTGCATCTGTGTGTATTGCGGAAAGACATTAGCGTTTTTGCAAAAGAGGAAATCACGGATCCAACGTTTCATGCGAGCGCTGGGTGGGTTGCTCGTTTCATGAAGCGCTGGGGATTTGTCATATGGCAAAAAAACAACACCTGCCCCAGGACTTGGAGGAAAAGGTAGCTAATTTTGTTAAGAAATGCAACACCATACGGGAGCGACATCACTTACCACAACACTGTATAGATAACATGGACGAGACAGCCATATGGGCCGACATGCCTGGTAATTCAACCATAGCCGTAAGAGGCAGTAAGTCCGTGCCAATTTTAACAACAGGGCACAAGAAACAGCGCATAACCATTTGCCTGGCAGCAATGGCCGATGGTACAAAACTACCACCCTTTGTTGGGGAAACGTATGCCGAAGGATGTAGCTAGCATACCTAACGTCATTGTTAGAATGAGCAAGAATGCATGGATGGACGAAGATCTAACGTCAGAATGGGTGGATAAGATCTGGGAAGGTGCGCCTTTGCCTGGAAAACGGCTTCTTGTGTGGGACCTCTTTAATTGTCACAGCACACAAAAGGTTAAGACCCAGCTACAGCAGAGCAACTCCATAGTAGTTTATGTACCACCTGGATGCACCAAGGTTGTTCAACCAGCAGATGTTAGTTGGAATGCTCCATTCAAAGTGGCGTACAAGGATCTGTATAGTCAGTGGATGGCTGAAGGGGAATGAGAGAGAACACCAGCTGGCAACATGAGGGCTCAGGCTTCCAAACCATTGATGGTACAATGGGTGGTGCGTGCGTGGGAGGCTATAACGAAAGAAACGATAGTGCGATCATTTGAAGCGTGTGGGATAACGACCAGTGATCCTGACCGTATACACTGCACCAGCAATGCGAGTGCTAGCCTTGGCAGCATACCCTGTCCTAAAATCGTTCCATGTCCGCCTCACCCAAAGCATTGATACCGATGGGAAGGAATCTGACGATAGTGAGTGGTCCAGTTGTGATGAGGATGCTGCAGAGAATGCGGATGAAGATGAAGAGGTGGACGTTGAAAGACACTATACATGCACGCATCTGTCCATCCGCATGCATGGGTATGTCTGTGTGTCTGTATACTATTGTGAGTAGGTCATGCAGTTCATTGTAACGAATTACATTAAGGACTCCCATTGACCATTGTGTTGTTTATAATATTTTAAACTCATCACTCTTACAATGATAATATTACTCACTACATTGTGTGCACACGTAAGTATCGCTGCACTTTCGTCATAAGTCTTTTCTTGGCTTCCAAACAGTAGACACAGGGTACTTCCAAACCCTTCCCTTTTTGTGTCTCCCTGTGACAGACAGTACATGTCACGACACCACCCTTTTCAATAAATACGTCCATCGTGCGGGAAAGTTCACGTGGCACATACCCAACTATTGCTCGATCCTTCTTTACGCATATTGCATGTCGGTCGTGTATGTTATCCAGCTCCTTGCACACCGTCTGTACTTCTCCTAGTTCCGGGGTCCAGATTTCTTTATAAACATGATGTCCTCGTACTACACTTTCCACCCTAATTGAATCCTCTACCATTTCACATGCATGTGACGTCGACGCCGATGGAATGCGATACACCCACAATTATTTATTACAACTCGGTCATGTGATCATCGTGCCTTTTCGCATGCAGCAGCCTCAGCTGGTCATGTGATCGGATTCATTGGTTACGTTAAGTAAATTTAATGGAGCCAAGCCCCTTTTGCTGCCAAATGAGCGGGAGATACCAGGTAACTTGGAAGGGCTCTTTCTCATAACGAGAAGCTTACCTCCCCCTGTTTGGCCTGGTTGTCATTTGTAGGTGAGTTGTATTATATGTCTAGGCTCCCTAAACTAGTTTTTAGGAACGCCGCCTTTGTCGTTGTATTGCATACATGCCGAGTATCGCGAACGTTTTTGGTTACATCTTGAGCTAACGATCGAAGGTTGCGCACACAAAGGGACCATCGAGGATTGCATTTCCAAAACATGACAGCAAAATTGTATACCGTTAGGACGAAACTTCTATTTCCGTGGAGGGTATTAAAAACGCCCGGACAAGCGTTTCTAGTACCGATTAGAAGCCGCGGCTTCTAATTGCGAGGTTATGGTATGCACTACACGATCTGCCCATGAAATAATCAAACTGTCAAGGTAAGCTCCACATATGCCTTCTAGACCTCGCATTACTCGATCCATTAATCTCTGAAAAGTAGCTGGCGCTCCCTTTAGCCCAACGACATACGATTTAACTGGTAAAGTCCAAAGGGTGTAGCACATGCCGTCTTGTGCTTGACATCCTCCGAGACAGGCACCTGCCAGTAACCACGGGTCAAGTCCAATGTTGATGTAATTATCCCCTCCAAGTTGGTCGGTAAGGTCATCCACACGCGGCTCGGGTAAGCATCGGACTCCAAAACACTCTTCAACCTCCTGTAGTCTATGCACAGGCAGAGCGAGCCATCCTTTTTCTTGACTGGAATGATCGGAGAACTCCACTCACTGTTGGAAGACTCGATTATGCCTTCCTCAAGCATCTCCTGTATCTCATTCTGCACAGCCTCTCTATACTCCTGCAGAAGGTAACCTGACTGGGTGGGCATTCCCAGTCTCAATACGGTGTTCAGTTAGAGCAGTTTTCCCCGGTGTGTTGCTGAGTACAGCTGCAAACTCACGCAGCACAGTACTTAGCGTTTCACTTTGTTCTGGAGTTAACTGTGTTCCGAAATGAACGTCGGCTAAGGTACCGGAATCCTTCCACATGGGTATTTCATCCTGCAAGATGACATCAATCTGTTCTGCCCATCCAGCAACCACCGCACTGGTATCCTCATGGAAAAACTCTCGCAGCATGTTGACATGGAACACCCTTTTATGTTTACGGCGGTCATGCATATCAATAAGGTAAGTGACCTTACCAATCTGCTTCACCACCTTACAGGGTCCCTGCCACTGAGCCAATAGTGAATTGGTCACAGTAGGTAACAACTCCACAACACAATCCCCCTCATGGAAAACTCTCAGGCGAGAATTCTTATCATACCACAGCCTTTGGGTCTCTTGGGCCTTTTCCATATTTCCTCGTACCAGAGCCGTCATTGTCTCCATCTTATCCCTGATCGAAATTATGCAACACCACACTCTCGCTGCTTTTTTCCACCGTCTCCCACGTCTCTCTCAGTACGTCCAATGGTCCCTGGACATCCCGACCATATAGCAACTCAAATGGAGAGAACCCTGTGAAACTCTGAGGAACCTCTCGATAAGCAAATAGTACATACGGAATCAGACTATCCTACTGATTGCTGAAAGAGGCCATATTAAAGGGGTACAACATTTCAGAAGAAACCTACAGACAAAAGGTTAGAGATGCTGGAAGAATGGACAGTGAAACGGTAAGCGAGATGTACAGAAATGGTGTCTGGATGTGAAATCTAATTTCCATTACCATAGCTTAAACGATTCAAAAGTTATAAAGTTCTGAAAAACCAAAAAATTCAAATTTGGAAGCTTAAGGTGTGGAACACTGTACAGTATGGAAATACAGTGGCTGGTTATTGCAGGATTTTACTAACTTCTAATAGTTGCAACCTGCCTTAACACCCCTGAGATCACCGAAGACAATGATAAATTTGATGAAACTGGCATGCAATCTCATGACATGGTGGAGAGAGAATTAGAACCTGAAGATAAATACAAAACAATGTCTATTGCAAGAGCTGAGAGAACTGCTGGCTGCTATTCTCTAAGGAGAACAGTGAAGCATCCAGCCCTCCAGAATGATTTTAGTAATACATCAAGCTTGGGTCAAGCTTCAAATAAAGTTTGGAGTGATGTAGTTTAGAGAACTATCTATGATGTAACAAAGTGGTAACTTACATATACTAACTAAACTGATCGAATTGCTTTACTCGTTGCCGTCACAATTTCACGATCTGATTATTTTGTTCTCCGAGATGTGACATGTTACAAGCTGAGCGCGACTACGCGCGAGTACAAAATAACCACTTTTTGAAGTTGTCTATTGTATGTATTGTGCCGGTTTTGACAATTATCGGTCCATGTACTGACTGGAGACTCCATTGTATCGATAATTAGACTCAGCATGGGTTTATGATAACAGAATGTCAGATCAATGAGATATAATTATGTAATTGTATATATGACCAGCCGCGTTACAATAACGTCATTACCACCACAACTAAACGGATGCCGCGCTTCGATTCAGCAGAGATATTAGACTGGAAATAATATCTATGGATTCAGTAATCTGCAGACCTCTGGCGCACCGCTCGAACAACGGTCTTGTTGATAAAATAGCCGACAATAGCATACACACACTTCTTTTCTAGGCAATTTGTTAGTTCATTACTAATTACGCGCGCTGGAAACGAGCTGCCCTGAGTTTGTTGTTATTATAGCCTATGACTTAGGGTACGTTTATGGGTTCATTTGTTTTTTGTTTTTGGCTATTGACACCTGAACGTTCAAATCTGTACGCCTGACATTTTGTCTGAGTATATTTTCAACCTCCCTGGACTGTCAATCACTAGCCTTTATTGATAAATGAACCTTCTTTTCCCCTGTACCTCACCATATCTAACAAACCACATATTGTCACAGGCCCACTCTAAGAGCAGGTGAATGCTGCGCACAATGGTTTTGCTGACAGATACACAACATCTGCAGCAATCTGAGTTGTAGTGTCCTTTAGGACATGCTTACAGTAGTGAATTTTCACTCTGACCTGCTGCAATTCATCTAATCAACACAGCAAAAAATTCACAAACTACGGTGTTTCTCGGAATTACGTGAATTGCATGACATTCCCAATAGCACTGGATCATACCTGGTTCATTCCGGCTCCTTCACTTTTAATAGAATCTTTTACATTGCCTTTACGTTTTCGCGTATCATCACTTTCAGACACGTGCTGATGTGCTAATATCGGTACTTCAACGCTAAGAGGTTTCTCAACCACAGCAGCTGCCCGTGGTACCTGTTCTTTCTCTTTCACTTCGCCGTGGCCTCCTACTTTTAAAGTAATAGAGAACAAAGAATGCGACGAATACCCCATGCATACCTTCAGAGACGGGCGGGCTCTTTTGCGGTGTACCGCATACTGAACAGAAATTGGCGCCTTCTGGAAGCGCCTTTTTGCACTCAATCTTAATGCAGAAATTCGACGTCGACATAGCTAGCTGCCTAGCTGTTGCCCGGCCTTTCCAAAGCACTTGACTATTAATATTAATCAATACTTAACGGTAATTATTGCTTACACAACGGCCTGCCCCTGTTACAACTAATACAATGGAAAGTACAACACTTACTTGAACGCCTCTCTGTAGCTGTACAAAGAGGCAATGCTGTTCTGTCAAAACACATTTACTCCTTTTCAAGTTTGCTTACAAATGATCAGTCAGGTCCCCAGACTACTTTGCTACTGGAGACATTCCTTATGTTGACTTGTATTATTCTTAGTTGAATTCGTGTGTTTGTGTTTATGTGTGTGTAATATGTTGTGTACGTGCAGCTGGTCCATAAATCAAATTTCATTTATTTTGCTCTGCTTTTCAGACTGCAGCAGGTTGGTTCCAAAGACCCACAGGTTGCTTATCTTTTGCTTTGCTTCTGTGGCAGCTTCTGTAAAATGGTACACCTGGCCAGATCAACACCACCCTCGTTGGTCGCTAGACATTTTCAACTTGGACATCCATCACTGTTCTACAGAGTGCACAAGTGTTAACGTCTCCTGATGTTGCTTGGCAGAAAGCTCGGTAGTCTCCTTCACCACTCCAGTGCTTGTTTCATCGCTTCTATTGGCCATTCTGGTATTGCCTTTGGAGAGAACTACCACTTGACGCAATCCATTAATGACTTCATTCTCTTTATTGCAGACTTGCTCCGAGGCTACTTGGGCTCAGGACATTCTTGATGCTCCCACCTCACTAAAGGGACCTGTCGTCTAAGATTGAAGACCATCAGCTCAAGATTCTGTTTGACCTTTCTTCATCACCGGCCAACTGGGCTCCAGCTTCTCTGTGTGTCTTCTCCCACACCAGCTTGGCTGCTTTTGGTCATGCCAACTCCCCAGTTGAACTTACACCTAGAGCCTCCTGAATTTCAGGTGGCGTTAAAATGGTGGCTCGGAATGGACACCTCTCAAAACTCTTGCTGTTCATTTGTCCTTCTCATGCCCTTGACCATCTGGGTCACCACACCTTTACATGTAAAAGTGGAGTAACTTCAATTGTCAGGCACAATTCTTTGAGGGACACCTTCTGGTAATCATGTAAGCTGGCATTGCAGGTTAAATCGAGGCAGGCAGTAGCTAAGATGTAGAGGGAAGTCGTACTCATCCTTGGTCCATAATTGGGAGTTGGGCAAGCCAGCCAGCAGCACTGGCTTTCACTATTACATCACCGCTAAATCATTCTACTTTGAACGAAGCGAGTGTGATGGCCGGATCCACTGCATCAGCTACCGAACTCAACAAACATGCCACCAATGATGAAATGCAACTGCAGAGAAGCCAGCAGGGGCCTCAACAGACTCACAACACAGATCGCCACTCAAACTGCTTGTCCCAAGTCTCCACCAGTGTCTGGGTTATATGGAAGGCAAAGACATTGCTCTGGTCAGGGCCAATGCTAGGGCTTTACTGGCTAGGTCGTCGTCATTTTGATAATAATGACTCTTTGTGTCCTAGGTAGGTACGTTTGTAGTATTATGTGCTCGTATTAATTTAGGCTATGCATACTGTAAGAATAATTCTATATGCGTCATATTCAAAAAAAGAAAAGAAACACAAAATAAATAAATACAATCATGCACCCTACAGTATACAGACCTAGACACTAGTTGTAAGTAAACTGGTCCTATCAGCTGGAAAGCTCTGGCTAAGATGGCCTCTTGCAATGGACAACATTGGAGGGTCAGGTTTAAACAGCCATAGAGGTCTGAGATGACTTTAGACTGTGTTGGGAGGAAATAGTAGCCAGTCAAGGTGTCCAGTGTCAAAAGTAACTTCAGGACATGTGAACACTGGACCTCCTCAGGTGCCATACCAAGCCACCACTTCATCACAACCTGAAATTCATAAAATAGTAATTAATTTCAATAACAAAGTTAGGTTGTAGGTACCTGGTAAGGATGGCATTTGTGTTTGATCTCTCAAGGTGCAGATTTAGCCATCCATAAATGTCCACACTCATCCCAGCTCTGCACATTTTGGGCATTACTGTTGTCATGCTTCCAAATGTCAGTGGGTGTTGCAGCTGCACCTGCTGTTAATCCCGTTTCCAATAATATTGCTTGATTTAGAGGTGGTGTGACAAACACGTCCAAAGCTGCAGGTTTAGCTATGCACCAATGTGGTATAAGGATATCAGCAGGGTGTGTTGCTATGGTCTGAGGTCATGTTTCAACCAACTTCCAGGTGTACACCAAGGTGAGCTAGATGACAGGTCTCAACCACGATATCTTGAAGTCTGTTGTGACAAAAGACCACATCCCCACCATGCTTACAAGTTGTAGCCTGATGGCCAAGTGGATCTAGACACATAGCACATTGAGTACCCCCTGATGGGTCCAAGCCAAGCCATCACTTAATTGCAACTTGGAATTGGGAGCAATCAAGATGTGAGCCCAAACACTCTGAAGGGTTACTGACAACCAAGAAACTGCAAGAGGAGAGGAGACAGATAGCATGACTAGCCCTATCAGCAACAACTGAAGTGGAACTTAGGAGCAAACTGAAAAGATGGTTGTCCAGTTTGCTTGGCTGTTCTTTTTGAGGGATAGGTGTGGAAAGGATGTTCACAATCTGGATACTAGCTGCTGAAATGGTAGAGAGGTTGAAGCAAGCTATTGCTTCAAATAGGTGGTGACGTTACAGATTACTGAATTCAGAGGATGCTACGGAAGCAATACATGTATAAGCAGCACTAGAATGATGGGACAGTGACCTCATGGCCAGGCCTCCTCTACTTTGCTTCATACCTGTTCAGTTACAGCTATCAATTGTTCAATTGTAACAGATATGCAAGGACAAGGAAGTGGGAAGGAGGCATGAAAATTGAATACTTGTGAGTACAGATATAGAGTGCCTGCCATGGGGAGAGAAAAAAGGCACATGTTGCAACTCCTATTTGACCTGATGAGTAACAATGTACTGTCTTAATTAAATTTTCTACCTGGCCCAGGGACCCCACCTGTGTTAAGACGGCACTGTTTACTTTTCCTCTCAAACACTTTAGTGTTTATCTTTGCTTATCGGCGTAAAACTTATATATAACTTAGACTATTTTAACCAGGCTATATATTCTATATTATTCTGAGCAGGATATGAGAAGTATAAGCACAGATCTAGACGACGAAAAGCCCTTGATGTATCTGACAACAGATTGAGCTGGATCATGCATAGGATGAAGAAAATTGGAAGTGAGGATCCGGGGTGTGGATAGGGTTTGGTGGACAGCTGTGAAAAAAGATACTGTATTCAATTAATTTGCAAAAGTGATGGTGATGCCCAGCAGTGACTTGTTCATTTTGGATTGTGCCCCTGATTGAGCATGGACTCCCTTTAATCGGCCATAGGCAGCCTTGTCATGTTGCTCAATGATATGCATTCTGTGAATTAAGTTCTTTCTGGAGATCTGGGGCTTGGTGAGGTGAGGGTTATTGTGGGTGAAGACATGGAGAGAGGGAAATGGTATCACCATATACATAAACATGATCTCCGTTGCATTGCTGATGGTTCAAAGGTGGGAGAAGCAACGGTTGTGGAAAGCTGATGATAAATTCCAGCTCATCCTTCCACCCATCCAAATCCTCATAGGCAGTCTAGATGGAAAGTACATTGTTCCACACAAAATATACTATACACAATGCGTTTACATGTATGGCTAACAGAAAACAAAACATATCAAATATGAAGTATACAAGGCCAAACAAAGGTGTGTATTAGAAATTAGGCCAGCGGAAAGATAATAAAAATGGTGGGAGACAGACGTCTTTCCAGCAAGCAAAAATTAAGAATGCATACAGTGACGATTTATGGACCCAAAATGTCATTGACGACAATTATATGTTAGCCAAAAACGTGTGTGTGTGTGTCTGGAGGGCGTGGCTTTCTTTCCCTAGCACTCAGGGTGCTAACGTCAAATACTATTAATACACACCCAATACTCAACAGACCATGCAATGCAAAATTCTTTTTATCACACATTAATTTTTCCACATGCAGTTGAGAGCGTGGGAACAACTCGCAAACTTCAATTGGTATAATTATGCAAGGCCTGCTGTAGTAGTCAGCAAAATGAATACTATACTGAAGCAGATACCTATCCGAACATATTTTCAGGTCAGAGACGAAATTATGACTTATATTTTGGTCTGAAACATTTATGCTAGCTGCATGTATCCTTGTGGTTGCTGTGCACACTAATTTTGTTTCTTTTGTTTCAATCAGTCACTCGTTTTCTTTCTACAATGGAAAGCTGCATGGCTACATTTTAGCCAAAGTGTGTTACCCCGCTGGAAACTGGAAAGTACATGCGCTACGATGGAATCAGGTAAAAACAATATTGCACAGTGGTTTAAAAGTGGTTTAAAACTAGGTATGTGCCTGAACAGTCACCTTTTAATATTAATAAATTTTTCCGTTTAAAATTACATGTACATAAACTTAATGCTTTGTGTCTCTACATGTAGAACCTGTTGGGATTTGGAGGGTCACACACGTCTCTGGTCATCAAGGTCAACATAACTTTTATGCACTGCCTTACAGTCTGCCCCTCATATTGTCCTACCCAAATTGCTGCATATGAACACCAATAAGTACTAAAAAGGTCCATGAGAAATACATATTGGTGTTCATATGCAGCACTTCTGGGTAGGACAAAATGACGGGCAGACTGGAAGGCAGTGCATAAAAGTTATGTTGACCCTGATGTTCCCTGGCTATTCAGAGCAATTGGAGACATTTTAGATTTCAAATAATGCACCACTGTCATCTATTATACTGAACAAATACAGATATCAATCAGCAATAATTTAGCTTTCATGTTGTCAGTTTGACGAAGTAGTATAAATGTTATTCGTGTCAGTTCTACAATGTATTCATTTACAATGCGTTCTTCACTCCACAGCAGTGGTGCTCTGCCGTGTCTGAGTTTGACTGTATGGATCTGGTCTGCTCTAATAGACAGGTCAGAATCCATTTGATTTTCTTCCTAACGTATGTATTCATTAATTTCCATCACAGGTGTTTAGGCCAGGCATTGCTGAAAGTATGCTATGAACAGAACCTTCTTTAGTAGTGTGTTGTGATGTATAGTGAAATGTGCTGTGTTGGGGAGGGTGGGATGACCACTCCACACCAGCTTCCCATTGTCATACTAATCTCTACACACTCACTTTCTCTCATCTTTGCATTCCCTCTCCACACCTTCCCATCCCATTACCTTCACTTTCCCCTCCTCACCAACTCCTGTACACATCCATTTCACCTTCCCACTCACCTGTCCTGATCCCCAGCTTCCTTCTCTCTCCTGCATTATTTTTTTACTCTCGGCATACATTTTGTCACCAGACCTCCCCTCTCCACACTCCTACCTCATTCATGTTGGCTCTCAATGTCTACTATACCAGCTTCACCCATCACCCTAGTCCTCTCCTGAGCACGCTTCTCTCTCTACTCTGCCTTCATCTTCCACTCTTACCTACTCACACCTCCTGTTACTACTTCCACCTCTCCCCACACACGAACCTCCCTCTCCTCACTCTATTGCTCACACCTTCCTTATTCATCCCTCCACATTTACCTGACTCATGTCCTCATCTTCCATCTTTTCATCCACACCCACTGCTCCCTCACATTCCTCTTTCCTCACTCATGTCCCTTCTCCCACCCTCACTCTCTCCCTAATACACCTTTTTCCACTCACTTCTACATTCCTCTCCCACCTCTCCTTGCCTTCCTGTCCTATAGTATCTCATCTAACCCCATCTCCACATTCCTCTCTCATGCAACCTTCATCCTCACACACCTATTTATCCCTCTCTTCAAACACACCTCCTAACCCCTTGCCACTACCTCCCATCTCCAAACATATCTACACTCACCTCACATTCACACTTTTCACACGCCACATCTCACATCTCACCCACATCTCTCCTTGCCCACTTTCTCCTCTCCACTTATCTGACTCCCATCTCCACACTTCTCCACTCACCTCACCCCTCTCATCATCCTCTCCTCATCTCCCTTTCTTTACTTCCCCTCCTTACATACCTCCATCTCCAACCAAACAATGTCTTATTATTCCTCACCACACCATGTCCCCTCGCTCCTGCCTCTCTTCTCCTTGCCCATCTACCCTCTGTTCACCCACACCCTCCTTCACTGCTCACTTGCATTTTACCCACTCTCCTTATGTCCATCTTCTCATCTCCCTTCTCCATCCTTCCTCTCTACACTCAACTGCACACCGCCCTCTTGGCTCCAACCCACCTCTAATGCTAACACCCTCCTCAGTCAGCCTCCCACCCACATCTCTTTTCTTCCTTCACTAACCCACTTTCTTTATTCATGTCTCTTTCTCACTTAAGTTCTTTGCATACCACTATCCTCCATTTACTCACCTCCCATCTTCTCACTCCCCTCCCTCACCACCCTAAGAAAAAAATTTGCCAAGTCTTGCCAAGACTTGCCATGACTTCCCATGACATTTTGGCAAGACTTGGCACATAATCTTGCCAAGTTCATGCCAAGTCTTGGCATGAAAATGGAACAGATCTTGCAAGACCCTGTAAGACCATTTAAGATGCACCTTTTCCATGTAAGATGCACCCATGCAAAACCATGCAATATTTTGTATTTAAGTTTTGAAAAGACAATGGAATGAACAACAAACAACATTACAATTCAAAGTTCAACGATATCTTTTGGTGGAGGCCGGTGCATTGTGGCAGCATCTCGACATTTTTGATTTGCCTTTTGGGTGAACACTTGCAGGTCAAAAGGCTCTGTGGGAAACTGCTTCTTCATTATAGCTGGAATGGTTAATAACAGATATCAATCAGTAGGTAGGAATGTTGACATGTAAATGATTATTTACCAATTATCCTCTCAACTTTATCCTGACAGAGTGCAGGTTTAGTGCTCTTTAAGGACGAGAACAGAAGAGATTCCCCAAGTTCTCTTTTTGCAAAAAACACATCCAGTAGTGCCAAGCCATAAGTGTATATGTTTTTTTTTGGAATAAGCTTTAAGTTTACACCATTGAACTGCATATAGAAATGATTCAAAGATAAATCACATTGCAATTTTAACAAACCCAATCTTCCTCATCACTGGAACTGCGTGTCTCTTGACCAGAGTTTTCTTCCTTACATAGTCTAAATGTAAATTCTAATTAATAATATACGTTTTAAACTGCTGGCTTACATCGGTTTGACTTGATCTGGGCCAGCAGTGATATGTTCAAGTATCTGAGACATTTTCCCATTAATGCTTCTCAACAGTGTAAGCTGTAGCAGACATTAAGTAATTGGTATTCAACAATATAGTAACAGCTAATTATCGCCTACCATCTCCTCAGTCTTTTATACTGGCAATGATAATAAATAAAATAAATACATGTACACATCATTCAAAGGGCTCACTTGTGCTGCATTTGAATTCTGTGACTCAGAACTACTAAACTGAATGTTAAAAAAGTGGCAGCATTGTTTAACTTCACATGATGGATGATCACTTACACTAGGGGACATTTGCTTGGGAGACTGCTAATTGCAAAGCAACCACAGAATACAGTAATAAGACATCACTGATGCAGCCAACATTCCATGCACGCTGCATACCTTGAAATATGAGCTGGATGAGGTAGCCTCAAGTGTGCTGGCAGATCCTTCAATAGCATGAAGGACAGCTCGCTTTGACTGGTCGCCACTCTGTACATATTATGCAGTATGTATACATTATATACTTCAATTTGACAATCTTTTATTTATGTCTAGACTTAACATTTCCACGTACATTATTAATGACGAAAGCTGACACATACTATATAACTCTGCTTACATCATGTATTTTCACTTTGCTGATGGTGGAGGGACCCATCTGCAAAACAATTATATTGGAATCACCTCTTTGAAATGACTGCCGCTAGCATTTTAAATACATGATTAGCCAAAAACGTACCAGAGAATGAACAACATCCTTTTCACTAGCATCAGCACAACCATCTAAATTTTAGGAAGCATTTATCTAATATTCTGCATATATATACTGACCTTCAAATTCTAGAACTTCAACAGGGTACATTTTCCCTTTGACATCGCATAGTAGCCCTGCTCCAACCTTTAGGTCCTCGATCGTTAAAGACTCGGCTTGGTCCTCTTTGCTGAGGTTGTGGATTTTGGTGACGAACACCTTTCCAGTCTGTCCACACTTGACTTTTATTGACCCTGCAAATACATCATTCACATGTCTCATGAAATCCGTGCATAGGTCATCGCGTCGCACGTCTGATATGCGGTCTTTGCGGTATGTGCACGCAAACGATGTATATCGTGTGTACATGTATTGTGGATAGATCCTATCACGTTCACGCACGTACTGTATACCTAGATACATATTCTTTTCAATTAATTATACATGCATAAAGTGTCAGACATATTTAGCAGCTAAACGTACGAGATTGGATTTCTTCACAGCTCCCCTCCAGTTCTTTTGCCTTTGGGGTTCTTTTCGTCGTTCTTTTAGGCCTCTTGCTGAAATCCAAAGCCATTGTTAAAAGAAACACGTGAAACGAACGGCGCATGCGTAATTCAATTACATTCAATTTGAAAAATGGAAAGACGCGTTACATACCGCAAGTATCTTACAGAAAGTGGGAAATCAATTCCTCGTACTACAGCTTGGCGTCATATGAAACATCGCCTAGAGAGGTTAGCATGCAAACAGCCTAGCGTAATGGGCCGATGTCGTTTTTAAAATCTCCGCCAGGGCCGGTAAAGGGCTTTACGCCTTAGTTGTAAGTGTGATTGCTTAGCAGTACGTGCATGTACCTCCAAACTCATTAATCTTAATCGCACCAAATTAACAACTACACCTTACACATAAGGCAGCAGCGATGATTTAGTTGTTAATTTACATTAATGAGGTCACCCGAGGCGACAGTTGTTTACGTCATTAAAAATTATACTATAGTACAGTACTAGAAAACTTGCCGCTCAAACGATGGCGTTTCACTTACACCTACGCCGAATAATCAATTCATGATTATTATTTTAAAATCAACAGGAAGCAATAAATGAATGCTTGTAAACACACACTCGTGTAGGCTGTGAATTATTAATGCCATTTTAAAGATTAACAGTGCTACCAGCACAGGATTCTACCAGAACTGCAATCAGTGGTAAACGTGCATGCTGAACGTTATTGTACTCCCCCCATGCCACATAATAGTGAATATTAAATGTAATGCGCAGCTTCCAAGACCGATGTTGTTGACAGGGCATGTGCACACATTGAGTATGGAGAAGAAGTAACTAATGATGTTGATGGCTCAGGTGCAAATACAGAGGAAGTTGAACGAGTGGCCATGGGAAATCTTTCTAACACTGAACAGGCTGATGAAGTGGAAGATCTTTCCGATAATGAACAGGTTGATGAAATGGAAGATATTTCTGACCCTGAACAGGTTGATGGAGTGGAAGATTTTTCTGACCCTGAACAGGTTGATGGAGTGGAAGATCTTTCTGACCCTGAACAGGTTGATGGAGTGGAAGATCTTTCTGACCCTGAACATGTTGATGGAGTGGAAGATCTTTCTGACCCTAAACAAGATGGAGTGGAAGATCTTTCTGACCCTGAACAGGTTGATGGAGTGGAAGATCTTTCTGCAGCTGATGACACAGACATGTCATCTGAAATTAGTGAATCTGAAATAGACGATAATTTTGCCTGTAATGGTTGTGCATTTAAAGAATCTGAACTGGATCAACGATTTTTAGAACCTCTATTTGCATGCTGTTAAGATCATTCAAGAATGTTCAAATATCATTGCAGTCCCAATTAAAGCAATAATAGCTAAGTCAATGGTAGTTGTTATTGACAATGTTAACAGATATTTAGTTAGGCAACCAAACATGTTTGAACACAATTGAACTATAGTTATGTCTCATTTGGATATGTTTTAATGAACACGATGACTTCATAACTTCTTGGCAAGACATGGCAAGACTTTCCAAGTCATGGTAAAGCTTGGCAAGTCTTGGCAAGACTTCACGATAATTTTTCTTAGGGCAGCCTCACTTACCTCTCTCCCAACACACATCTCCTTCACTTGCTCTCGTAATCCCTTCACAAAGTCCCTCTCCTCATCCCCATACTCTCCTCTTCCCACCCACCTCCCTCACCTCCCGGAGGGCAGCGCGCGACCGCCAACACACCACCACCGACAGCCCGACCACAGCCCGAGCGGCACCCACCGCCAGCCGCACCCACCGCGCGAGCCGGACCCACCGCCGCGGCCGCCACCACCGCCGCGAGCCGCACCCACCGCCCCGAGCCGCACCCACCGACGCAAGCCGCACCCACCGCCCCGAGCCGCACCACCGCCGCAAGCCGCACCCACCGCCGCAAGCCGCACCGACCGCCCCGAGCCGCACCCACGCGCGAGCCACCCACCGCCGCGAGCCACCCAGCCGAGCCGCACCACCGCAGCCGCACCCACCGCCGCGAGCCACCCACCGCCCCGAGCCGCACCGACCGACCCGAGCCGAACCCACCGCCGCGAGCCACCCACCGCCCGAGCCGCACCCACGCCCCGAGCCGCACCCACCGCCGCGAGGCACCCACCGCCGCGAGGAGCAACCACCGCCCACGAGCAGCCGCGAGGCCAACAACCGCCGAGCCACCCACCGCCCGAGCCGCACCACCGCCCCGAGCCTCACACCGCCGCGAGCCGCACCCACCCCCCGAGCCTCACCCACCGCCATCCACCCACCTCCCTACCCCACCTCCCTAGCCGCACCACCTCCCTATCCTCACCCACCCCCCTCCCTACCTAATATAGTCATCATCTCCACATTCCACTCCTCAACAACTACCCTTTGTACAACCTTTTTAACCTTACCACATCTTTCTTTCTCATATACCCCATAACAAGACTCTCACCCACCTCCTTAATCTCACCCACATCTCCTTACTTCCCTCCTCCTCGCATACCTCTTCTCTCCACTCTTTACCTCATCCTCAGTTACCCCTCCCTCACCACCACCTCCTCTCCTTACTGACTTCCCTTCTCAGCCACCTCTCCTTACCCTCTCCTCCCCACCCACCTCCCAACACCTTACTCCCACTCACCAATCACTTTCCCCTACCCACCCACCTCTTCTTACCAACTTCTCTCCTCAACATATGCACACACACGCATATGCACACACTACATACACAACGATGCATACATATTCCCACATGCATACAGACATACACACTAGTACACATACACGCACATACATGTATACACACATACACACCACACATACATGTACACACATGCATGCACACACACGCGCGCATATACACATGCACACTCGCATACATATCATGCATATACACACAAGCAAAGCGAGCATACACATGTGCATACATGCACACACAGCCCACACGTGCATACATGCACACATGATACAATCACACAAATGCATACACACACGATAGGATTCTATGTGCTGAAGATTAACATCAACAACACATTTAATGTGGTATATGCTTGGATGAGTGTAACACTAGCTTTCCAGAATTGTTCTGCATATGGACGCAGCATTACTCTGTCATGGTAGCTTTGACACCACGTAAGCAAAAATGTAACGTTTTAATTGACGTAATTGTTATTGCAGGTGATCAGTCATTCTGAATTTGATGAGGGCTTGGTTCCACTTATTAATGCTGAGTGACCACCTTCGATCTATAATGCAGTTATGTATTATTAACATTACTGCACTAAAGTTAGGATTTTTGAATTGATGTTGTGTCTGATTTTTACTTATTTTGCAGTTGTACATCAAATTTAGACTAAATGTTAGGCGGGTATGTCAAACACTGAGCCAGGAGTAAGGTTTTATCCCTTGTAACATGGCCGTCTCATCTGATGTTTTCACTTTCACACATTGATCGTTGCAGTCAATTTCTATTACCAGTGTATCAGATGCCCTCATATCCCTTTAAAAAAACAAGCACTTATTGAATTACACTGTAAGAAATTTAACACTTTAATAGAAATTGTTTCTCATCAGGTCAAAAGTGAAATGCAACATGTGCTTTTTTCTCATTATGGCAATGAAACGTCGATTGACTCAACTGATGTCCACAAAAAGGAATGTTTCATTAGCTTGCTCGTTTCTTGTTGTAGTCTTGAGGTGGGTAATTATAACACTGTCATTATCAATCCCAGTCCGCATTTCCATTGCTATCTCTGGCCATAGCCATGTCCATCCTGACACCCTCTTGTTAACCAACTGGGCTACAGGCAAGACAGCTGCTATATCTGACCTCTCCGCTTAATACCCTTACATTTGATGGAAGTGGAGTTCTGCAGGCTCTGCCCACTGAGAGGTTGCCAATGGCCTCAGTGACTGGAGGATGAGGGGCACCTCTGCTGCACAATGATGTGCTGGATGCCCAAGCCCAGATAGTCCTGCTTGGGAAAGGACCTAAGAAAAGCCATAAGGCTTGGGTCATGCGGGATAGCCAGAGTCAACAGGTGGCAATTATAAGGTAGCAACCAAAGGACAAGCACACTTGAACAGTTTTGGAAAGCCTCCACGTTTTGGTATTGTGAAGTGCTCCCCTGGGGGACACAAGATCTAGAACTTGGCAGCCTTACTAAGGAGACAATCCTGAGCAAGAGATATTGCAGTGCTCACCCTCTTCTTGGTTGCGTACCCTGTGGGTTGCAGCAGCCACTTGGAATGTGAGGTGCAGTGCTTCTGCCATGCATGTGCCGCAGGTCACTGAAACATCCCTCCACCCACATTCCACAAAGTGTCTCAATGAGGACAGGCTTGTTGTGGCAACCACCACACTTAGCACTGGGGGGAAAGCACACTTTGGCAGCATGAAAAGTTTCAACCAAGCTGCCATTGAGTTCTCTGTGATGATAGCTATGAGAGCAGCCAAGAACAAATGCTGGCTTTGAATTGTTGGGCACCAGTGAATTGCTGGGCACTGGAAGTTGCACACATCAGGAATGGCAATTCAGAAGAGGTCTGATTGATCATCTGACAGTGGCACTCCTGGGATTGATGCTATGTCAGTGTAATTCGGCTGATGGGAAGGAGAGAAGTATTAACTAACTTAACACACAGGTGTGGCACACAGGGATAAGCCTTACTCTACAAGCCATGCTGCAGGGGGGACTGGAACCCATTTCAAACATCTGTTCATATGACGATGCCACATAGTATGTACAACAGCAGAGCATTCCCTCCTTCCCCAGGATAAAGTGCAAGAATATGGGATCGATTCCGTGAAGAGGGACCAAAGCATGTTTTTTTCAAGATTTTAAGTCTGAAATCTACACATTGCTTCATGTGCACTGAGAATCTGAGTATCTGTCATGGAGCTGTAAGGCTCTGAATTTTTAAGTAGCCATACATTTCATGCATGCGTTACATTTCTGTTGCACGTACTGGAAATTGTATAATGTATGCACGAGGTCCCTTTTCGCGCAAATGATCCCATATCCATAATCAAGTGCTCTAAAATCTAATCATTGACAATAATAACTCTGCAATAGATTAAGCCATTATGTTAGCTAAATCACCAAAGTGTTATTATCATTTTTAAACTGTACATCTTGAATATGGGTGGGCACTTATTCTTGACTGAATGGTTTGAATTTAGTCCTGAATGAAATTTCACTTGAAACACAGGATAGTAATAACTGAGTACATTATGATTCATCACCTACTCAGGTTTGCCCCAGATTCTGAAGTCACGTGGGGAAAATTAAAGGCAAAACATGCTGCCCAATAGCTCCTACTCCTCCTGACCAGCAAGAAAGCCCTGTTGCATGGACAAAGATTTAGACATCCTAAAGTTTTCTCAAGGTCACTTCTTGCGATCCATCAATGCTGAGACTGCAGCATATGACAATAGTGCATTCCTGAATAGTGAAACTCAACTGCCAAGACTCCCAGCAACTCATCATTTCACTTGCCTCAGGACAGTTCCCTACCTTGCAAAAAAAAAAATGGTGAAGGTTAGAGAGGGTGGTGACTGACATTGCAGTTGGAGATCGACGTTCTTCATCATCTCATAGGTATAGTGTGGCATGTTCTGTGGCATGGGCCACAGAACAAGCTTTGCTCTTGCCTCAAGAAGTGTTGGGGGCAACGAAGGCTTTGTGGCGTTGAATATCGGCACGCACATTGTGTTTAATGGTGTCTCGGGGCAGTTGGTACTGGAAGAGTGATTCCCCCAGTTGCTCCCTTGGTCTCTTGGTGCTGTGTACACACTTCTGGTGTATTACTGTCAGACTGTCATCTGATGGTGTCCAATAAGGATATGGACGCTGTTATTGTTCTGATGTGCTGACGTAGGTGGGGACCTGCTCCTAAATGTTTGGTTCCTAGTGTGTTGTGTGGGAAGCGGTAATTCGAGCTCAACATATCATAACTGAAGATAGCTGCCAACTAGGTCTACACCAAAATCTTGCCAAATGTGCACTGTTTGGTCCCCAGAGCTCTGAATAGGACGGACATTTTTTCATGGATTATTCATTTCCTCCTCAGATCACGAAGCGCTCACATGCCACCAAATCTTGCCATCTTGGAATCCCTATTGGTGATGAAGCATACTGCTCACCTCTTGTTGGAAAGAAGCTACTGAGAGATCAGGAACTCCTGCTACACTCCCCAAGCTGACCAAGCTGTATGATCCTCAGATCATGGTCACCTTGCTGTGTGTAGCTTACATCAGGTTCGTCCCTTGGCTAAAAGTGATGACAGTTGCCTCAAGGAGCTTTTCAACTTCCTGATGAACATGGTCTCAGGTCACGTTTGGGAATATCAGCCGAAGAGAGTGGGAATGGTGGTCATTGGAGCAAAATTCACCTGCAACTTACTTTGCTTCCATACATGTGCCCCTAAGGTCAGTGCTGAGGATATGGGAGGCAGATTTGAAAAAGCTCAAGAGGCTTATGAGAACAGTAGTGCTTTGAATGGTGTGATCATGCAAATTAAACAAATACTACTTTTCCAAAACTATCCCATTGGCATAAGTTTAACATATTATGTAATCAATCCATTGCCACACGAAACATTACGCTTTTTAACAATAATAAAAATGTGAACACAATCTCTATGTGACGTAGGAACGTAGTAAAATATACATGTACACACACACACACATACCAATGTACATGTACATACGCCAGCTTCACAAGTACATGAACATAAGCAAAATCCACACATAAAGTTATTAATGTTCAATTCAATAACCCACAAACACGAGAGCAACTGTGTATAGGACTAAACTGAAAACATCATTTGAAGAAATATCGAATTGGAGGACCAGGGACATCCCCATTCTCAGTTCCGTATGCTACAGTGAGATCCACGTATGACTTCTCTTGTCCAGGCTTCAACAGAGATACCATACTGTGTGATCATGTGATGTGCATGATGAGGTCATGGAGTGTGAGTAATGCAAAGGAAGAAAATATATTTAAATGACATTATGTGCATAATTTTAACATACATACATACAACACACACACACACACACACACACACACACACACACACACACACACACACACACACACACACACACACACTTTGTATATGTGAATTTAACCAAACTTCTCTACCAAGCAAGAATGTGGTGCGGAAACTAAGTACAGTACTGTTTGATTGACCAATCTCCTGAGATAGACCAATCTCCTGACATCCAACAAAGCACACTTTCACAATACAACAGTTTTTTAAATTTACTTGGCCATTCTTTGCTAGCCACGGCAAACAATTTTAATATGCCATGTGTGACGTCAACACACCATGCAGCCTGCCAACCACTAATGAATTTTGCACCTGCTTTGCTTTAGGACAAGAGATCAATTCACCCATTTGGAAAAAATTGCAAACCATTTTACTGGACACTTTTTTCTTAAGTGCATAGGGTTTTATGTCATGTCAGTTAAAATACTTTGTTATATTATAAGTAATGCTCCATGCATTGCATTTTCATATAATACCAGAACCGAATAAAAATACTCATGCATCTTCAAATACATACAGCGTACAAAAAGGCACATCTGAAGGATTACTTGTTCAAATGTTCTTCTGCTTATAGCACACAAATCATCAGGGTTGACCAGACTGCTATTTTGAAGCACATCAAGTTGTGCAAAAATCAAATTGTATTGTAGTCTGGTATAGCCCACCCTTGCGTTGAACGGAGGCTTTGGTAGCATCTCAATGCAAGGGTGTGGCTACGCCAGACTACAATGTACAGTATCTTTAACTGTGATGTAGTGTAAGTGGATCTATCACAGATACAGTATATTCAGACACCATACTTCCACTTAGCCATGAAATACCAATGCTTGTAGACTCAATTGCAAGTTACAGTTCACTATATTTGTGCTTAAGGCTGCATTAGCATCAACACTTAGCATTGGATGATTCTAGCTTGATGCAGTTGTAACTGCATAGCTTTGTGTACAGCCTCACTGCAGTTATCAATGTTACTGTGATACTTGAAGACAATCCCTCACTATAATGGGTTGTAGTCCCGATGTCATATGCTATATGACATCATTTTGTACACATGTACATGTACAGCTGTTGTAGCAGCTGTGTCAAAGCATCACACATGGGAGTCGGCTTACATCCATACACTTCCATGAACCACAACCAGATAATGGATGAACAATACAGTGAATGCATGAGATTACATGTACATGATCACTTCAACACAGCATACTGTGTTTACATGTAAGCGAAACTCTCTGACTTAACACAAGAAAGACAAAAGGAAGGCATGATCTTTAAAAATAATCATATCTACATCAAATACATACAGTGTACGTCCTTGGCACAAAGGACGCACACTGTAGTGGCTTTGATTTAAATTGTACACTGTAAATAAAACAGCATAGAGTTACAAGCACAGTGTGCAGATTGATCAGATATGGCTCGTGCAGCCAGTAAGTTGGTGGGTGATTCTAGTGAAGGCTGAGACAGATTAAACAAGAGGCATTGCAATGAAAATTATTCGACTGAAAATGCTTTAATATTTATCCCAAACCCATTGATTTCACATCACATCTGTGGGGACTGATGTACAGTGAAAGTGTAAGAGGATGCAGGAGCTGAAAACAGTGGGGTTGGACCCCATCCCCCCACACCCCTTTCGGTTTCCTTGTAAATGTGGTCTAAGAGACACCTACATGTGCGTCTACACATAATTCCTAGCTGTAAATCACATTGAAGTAGAACCCCATTGGATTCAAATATACAGACCCTGGCCCTCTGCCCAAATCTGAATTCATACATATATTTACTCCCAAACCCCTCCTCCTTCCCCCTCCCAATCTGCTCCTTTCTTTCCCCTCCCTACCACCTCCTTCCCCCAAACCCCCCTCCTCCTTTCCAAACGCCTCCTTCTTCCCTCCCATATTTACTCCCAACCCCCTCCTCCTTCCTCTTCCCTACCTTCCCCTTCCCAAACCCCCTCCTCCTTCCTCTTCCCTACCTTCCCCTTCCCAAACCCCTCATCCTCCCATTGCTAGCATTTGGATACTGCAAAGCGCAACGAGTTGCAATGCCTTGCCTTTGAGGAAGTCTCTTCTTGTGACCAGGCATCATTGGAACATAGATCATTCTCACGCCATAAACTACCATGGATGGTTCACAGCCGTATGTGGTCTGTGGGAAAGGAAACAGACGCAGTACAAAGCAACTAACGGTGCTGATGAAACACCTTACACTCCACATGGGTGCACATACAACACCTTCACTCCACATGGGTGCACATACAACACCTTCACTCCACATGGGTGCACATACAACACCTTACACTCCACATGGGTGCACATACAACACCTTACACTCCACATGGGTGCACATACAACACCTTCACTCCACATGGGTGCACATACAACACCTTACACTCCACATAGGTGCACATACAACACCTTACACTCCACATGGGTGCACATACAACACCTTACACTCCACATGGGTGCACATCAACACCTTACACTCCACATGGGTGCACATCAAAACCTTACACTCCACATGGGTGCACATCAACACCTTACACTCCACATGGGTGCACATACAACACCTTACACTCCACATGGGTGCACATACAACACCTTACACTCCACATGGGTGCACATACAACACCTTACACTCCACATGGGTGCACATACAACACCTTCACTCCACATGGGTGCACATACAACACCTTACACTCCACATGGGTGCACATCAACACCTTACACTCCACATGGGTGCACATACAACACCTTACACTCCACATGGGTGCACATCAACACCTTACACTCCACATACTACGTGGTATAGCTTCATGACAACAGACCTCTACACATACTGGTACACACACATGACTTGCTCCAGTGTGGACATATAAACGTACTACCACACAAGTACATGAAAGACACTGCTCCCCAGCAAGTTGCATGTTTTGGTGTGTTGTTTCGGAACTTATCACATAATTCTGTACAGAGCATACCCTGTACATACATGCAGCAACATACTTTATTACTGTTAGCCAAATATATTTAATAATTCCCCGATGTCATAGGATAGCATTCATTCCTAACCTTCACTTGCGTCAGGAAGTCTTGAAGTTGAAACGAAGGGTTTCCTTTCACTTCCCATCTGTCCCAGAGAGTGAAAGAGAGCTTCCCACTGATACGAGGAAAGAAAACCATTGAGTGTATATGTACAATACAAGTATAACTAATCCGGTACATGCACGATTCACACATGCAATATGCAATTACTAACGTGGATACAAATGCACAATACACATGCTATAACTACACATGTGCTGAGCTGATGTGGTTAATGCACAATACACATGCTATAACTACACATGTGCTGAGCTGATGTGGTAATGCACAATACACATGCTATAACTACACATGTGCTGAGCTGATGTGGTAATGCACAATACACATGCTATAACTACACATGTGCTGAACTGATGTGGTAATGCACAATACACATGCTATAACTACACATGTGCTGAACTGATGTGGTAATGCACAATTCACATGTGCTATTGTATACTGTAATTCCTACAGAGCTATGAAACACCTCATATGTCATGCTACTACAGTTCATGACACATTGCTACTGCGTCATACACATATAATACCTTAATTACATGGTGCTACAGGAACATCTTTTATTACTTGGTGTTACACAAACATCTCTCATCACATGGTGTTACACCAACACCTTCTCATCACTCGGTGTCATAGGAACACCTCTCATCACATGGTGTTACACAAACACTTCTCATCACATGGTGTTACATGAACACCTCTATCACATGGTGTCATAGGAACACCTCTCATCACATGATATTACATCACTGCTACAGAATATATGTCTATAGCTCATTTTATATGGCAATTGGTCAGCACCTCAGTGCACCAGACCACCATTGGTGCTGTGAGAACTTAAGGCTGCAAAAATACCTCATTACACCATATTGCATGTGCAGACACACCCACTAATTAGCACCCTCAGGACATGTTTATTATGACCAGACTGCAGTGTAAGAGAACAAAAAAACACTGTCCTCAATTGATTGGGCTACTGAAGCAAAACAACATCACCCATAAATCTGATTAATTCAGCAAATGTGGGAGCAATGTTTGGTAATGATGTCATGCCCAAATCACATGTGTGCACATGCAGCACATGTGTGCACGTGCAGTGTTGATGGCATGATAACATGGTCATCTGGTTAGGTTCCATTAACTAACTCGATGGTGGTCTTGGCAGCTGCAGCAGGCTCAGAAAACACAAGAGATGGTATAGCAAGATTGAGGAAGGCATTTTTGAAGCATTCCAGTGGAAGTTGTATCACCAACTTGATCAGCTCTATGCTTACCTGTGTGCATGTGTGTGTGTGTGATGTGAAAGTGCAGGTGCATGTGTGTGCATGTAAAAGTGTGTGTGTGTGCATGTGTGTCCACATGCATATTGGAATGGTGTAGACATATCTACATAGCAAGTAGCACTTTGTACACCATCTCATACTAGTACATGTGTGAGTGTGCATGCGTATCTGTGTGTGTGTGTGTGTGTGTGTGTGTGTGTGTGTGTGTGCGAGTGTGCATGCGTATCTGTGTGTGTGTGCATCATGAAGGATAAACATGTATCTTACCAGGCCAGCAATAGTAGCAGTTGTGGTTGCTATGGCAGGCACTATCCTTCCTGCAATCAGTTTGGTCTTAAACCTGTCTGCACTCTCAATAGAATACATAGCTGCTCTCAAGTTCTGAGGAGGAAACAGTAACACCACATGCAAAGGGCACCAACAGGTGAGCTCACAGAGGTGCTGGTGACGAAATCAATGTGTCCATTGATATCATTGTCCTTCTCAAAACTCACTGAACTCATCTTCAATACCTCTGCCAGGTGACAATACATAAGTATAGGAGGCGTGGCACGTCAATTCAGAATGTGCATGTGTGTGTGTGTGTGTGTATGTTGTGTGTGAGTCCATACACATGCAATTGTGTGCACACATGCATGTGTGTATGTGTTTGTGTGTGAGCGTGTGCATGTGTTGCATCTACATGCCAACAGCTGCGTCCAATTACATTGGATTACTATCTAATGTATGTCTTCACTGAACAAATCATCTGTATCTAATTAGGTGTAAACACTTACCTGGCTGCCTGATGTGCACCTGACTCCTAATAATGCCCTCTAAGTCTGACAGACACACCTCCAGGTCGTCATGGGAGACCTCCCTTGACTCTGGTTTCTTCACTTTTTCATCAGTTTCAATTCTCTGCAGGTGTGTGTGTGTGTGTGTGTGTGTGTGTGTGTGCGCGTGTACATGTGTACATGTACGTATGTATGCATACGTGTATGAGACATGCAAACATGAGTGCACATATACATATACAGGGACTATTTGTATTGTGTGCAAAGCGCGCAATATGGGCACCAAAGGCGCTCGGGGTTGAAGTTGAAGATGGGCAAAAGTGTTGGGTAAGAGTTTTTTGATGATGGATTGGGAATCTGTGTGGGCGCCTTCAGCGCCACCCAAGCCTAATGTCCCTAAAGGGCCTGCGGCCCCGCCCTAATTACACCCTAATCCCAGCTGATAGCCCTTTAAGTGTACATGGAAAGAGATTATTGTACTTGCTGCAGATGTCTAGTTCAGACATGCATACACTTAGAACACACTCGCACACAGATGTGTATGCATACAATAACACACACACACACACACACACACACACACACACACACACACACACACACACACACACACACTATACACACATACCTTAGTGGTCGACTTGAATGCAGGGACCTGAACAGCTGCTACAAGTGCCCTAATTACTTCAGCAGTAAGATCCTATAACATGTAATAGCCGCCAAGCCACACATAATATGGCGTGCAAAAATCATGCAAACACACCCACACACACACACACACACATACAAACACACACACACATACACACACATACATACACACACATACACACACATACATACACACACATACACACATACATACACACACATACATTCACACACAGATGCACATCGATGCATACACATACACACCCACACACACATACACACCCACACATACACACAACACAGATGCACATACATGCACACATGCACATACATGCACATACACGCGCACCCACGCCACATAAGCATGCATTTGCACTGGGATGAAACACCAACCCTCTCGCTATAATGGACATTCCATATGTCAGCATAAAGCCTGGCAAACGAAGTCACAAAGCTGAGGTGCCTAGAAGGGAAGGGAGGTCAGAACTTTACTACATGACCAGAAAAGCACACTGCAGCCTTACATTGGGTTCTGGGCATCAAACAACAGTGGTGTTGGAGGCCTCTTGGGAGACTGCCAGAACAAAGCTACCAGGAATATGTGAAATCACCATGCTTTAGGCAACAACGCACGTACAGCCATCTTTCATCTTGGTGTCCAACGGGAATGCACTCAGTAAATCCTGCGCCTACATTAGATGCAAACTGTAACATAGCTTGTAATGCTGCACGATGACTAAGGTGATCCAGCAACACACTACACTACCTTGCGGTTGAAGTATTTCTCAAACTTAACTCTCGCAACGGTCACGCAGCCAGCAAAGTCCACTGGCCGGTTCTTCAGAAGCTTGACCACTCTCACCACTCCATCAG
>JABACO010000009.1:6097657-6215690 GCA_013339895.1 Ephydatia muelleri
ATACTACTGAAGGTGCAATGTGTCTACACAGCTAAGACATGGCTGGCTGGTACGTATACTGCAAAAATGCACCTCTTATCTTGCAGTGTCACTGAAAGTGGCCAATACGATGCAGTATGGACCTAGTATGCATCAACATGGTGGCCAACCCATCATTACTGTTTACCAGCGGCTCAGAAAACCTGTTGGTTTGACATGAGAGTAGTCACCAATCAGGGTCAAAACATTTGATGCTATGTCTCTCTCAGTGAGCTAGTAATTGGAGAATGCACAAACACTGCGTGTTAGTGATGTCTGAACAGATGTCTACCTTCTGAGGGAAAAGCTCCAGAAGATGGAAGGGCCCATGGTGCAGAATTAAATGTATGTGGTCTCTGATCACAACTCACCCACACACCCACACCACCCACCCACACAAACACACACACTGTACACACACACACACACACACACACACACACACCACACACACACACACACACAACACACACACACACACACACACACACACACACACACACACACTGTACACACATACTTCTGCAATCCTCAAAGTGCAGTGATGGTCTTAACACCCTTCTCAGGATTTAGTAACAGGATTTAATAACCAGTAAGGGAGGAACATTCTATTGGATCTTCTCACCTCTCCCGTGATCTGGCTATGTCCCATTAGCCAGTGGACACTCCAAAAAACCAGGGCATTAGAACAACAGCCTGCTACAACAATCTCTCTACATGTATGTACCATGAGGCGACCGACACATCCAGGCCAAGCAAAGGACTTGGGCAAACCACCTAGAGCAACCAACAACAATCGTTTCCATGCAAAGACCTTATAGGCAGGGTTCCTTTCCTGCACATCACAATAACGCATGCACAGATGAGGAGCAAAGTGCGTAGTTAGGTGGGGGGTGGGGGGTGGGGAGAGGGGGTGTACTGAAACGAAGCTCTAGAAATTTCCAATGCTGCAGATGCGACAACCCTCCTCCCCCTCCACATAGCCCAATAATGAATCAGTCCCGTGGGGTATTCAAACAAAGGGAAGGTCATTGCTTTGAAAATAATAGAGCTGTTCTGCCCACACAGTGCTAAAAATCACACTGTAAAGCTTCCCATTGCAGCGACCTACAATAGTGTTTGCGAGGAACAATAAGAGGCCATAGGAGTGTGGCGTACAACTGTGTGAAGTACACATGGCGGAGTGTGGCGTACACATGTGTGGAGTACACATGGCAATAGGAGTTTGGAGTACACATGGCCATAGGAGTGTGGTGTACACATGTGTGGAGTACACATGGCAATAGGAGTGTGAAGTACACATGGCCATAGGAGTGTGGCGTACACATGGCAATAGGATTTGGAGTACACATGGCTTCTCCCTGGTCCAATGTGCAACTTTCGATATCATACATGCACTAGAGATCATACATGCACTAGAGATCATACATGCACTAGAGATCATACATGCACTAGAGATCATACATGCACTAGAGATCATACATGCACTAGAGATCATACATGCACTAGAGATCATACATGCACTAGAGATCATACATGCACTAGAGATCATACATGCACTAGAGATCATACATGCACTAGAGATCGTACATGCACTAGAGATCGTACATGCACTAGAGAGATAAACAAATAGAGTTAAAAGAGTCATCAATCTCTTCACATCATTAAAGAAGAGCTTGTGCATATGGATCAGTTTGGTCTACACATCAAGCATCTACAGATGTTTCAATTTGCTTCTAACTATCTACATGTGCACATGGGTCTGGCATCTAAACACAGCCAGATAAGTGCACCAGTAGTGGCGATGACACATCCATGTACACTACAAGCATTCTTAGCAATCAATCAATTGCAATCTTTGTTGCCAAACTGTGACTGGTGGTGTTGCAAAGCCTGCATGTATGTGAAAACCCACAGCACCTGGTACTAAACACCCTCTCGATAATGGATTAGATACTCCCCATAGTCAGGCTATAGAACAGCACCCATCCATTCATCATTAAACAATTCTCCATAATTCACTGGACAGAAAGTTGCTTGACAGATAAGGGTAGTGTGCATGATGGACAATTAGTGCAGCAGTCCCATGCTAAACACTACACACTGACATGGGTGGTGCACGTTTGTACATGTGTCTCTATGTGCGTGCATGCGTGTATGTTTGTAGGTGTTGAACATGAACACACGCATACACATGCACACACACATAGACACATGACACACACTCTACAGAGGATATAATATCTTAATTATCCAGAACTGCTCTCTTAAATCCATGCAAGTGGCTTTGAGGTAATTAAAGACAGAGGGAAGTAGACCAATGAACTTCTCCTGACCACAACCAACATGTCTAATCACCTTCACTACTCCAAGGAGGGGAGGGGCATACATTTTGTGCACAGCACACAGGGATTGGTAGGAGCCTTACATGTACAGAGAAAATCCCTCTGGTCCACAAGTTTTGGCATCAGATGCTTAAGGTCATGTAATGTAATTTCCACGGTACAATATTCAAGGGTCACTGCACACAGCCCCACACCAGTGGCCAACCAAACCTTGAACACACACACACACATACACATACACACACACACATACACACACACATACACACACACATACACACACACACATACACACACACGACACGACGCATGCACACACCTGTCCATGCAACAAGAGGCTGGAGGCTGGAGATATGCTGAGGTGGACGGATGCTGCAACACACGTCTGGCGCATCTCATACCACTACCTGCTACGTGCCATTGAGGATGGTGTCTTTGTGAGTAACGGTTGCCAGTGGCGTCCATATAATACACCTATTACCTATAGCTTTGTGAATTGTAGCACAATTTAATGTTCAACTGCCAATAAACTGAAGCAGATTTTCACTATCACATGACATCAAGTCTAGGACTATTACATAGCAGGCATGTATGTGCTCCAGTGCCAATAATGTAGCAGGCATGTATGTGCTCCAGTGCCAATGATAGCAGGCATGTATGTGCTCCAGTGCCAATGATAGCAGGCATGTATGTGCTCCAGTGCCAATGATAGCAGGCATGTATGTGCTCCAGTGCCAATGATAGCAGGCATGTATGTGCTCCAGTGCCAATGATAGCAGGCATGTATGTGCTCCAGTGCCAATGATAGCAGGCATGTATGTGCTCCAGTGCCAATGATAGCAGGCATGGATGTGCTCCAGTGCCAATGATAGCAGGCATGTATGTGCTCCAGTGCCCATGATAGCAGAGTAGTTTTGGGATGTTGAATATTTTTGCAATGAGACCTGATCAATGTATTTTTATTTACTATTAGTTTATTTCACATTATTCGCACTCATGATCTTCTGAGGTCCTTCAAACCTGAACATGCACTCTCAGGTCCATTATCTGCCCATCACCCTATGAATGCCATAGGTTTGTAACAGGATTACTGTAATCAAGTACATCTGTCAGTTGCTATCCTATAGACTGCAAACCTAGCATGTGACTTGTACTTGAACATGTATCCTACAGCAAAATCCACTTGCTTAAATTGCATGCATGATGACTAACTTGAATATATTGTTATCTTCGGATAAATTCCTATTTGATTTTCTCAATTTAAATGTTCCCGAATTAATAGCAGTCTTTGGTAAAATACTGCCATATGGGTTCACTATAATGATAGGGAATGGTGGGTGGGAGAGGGGACGGAGGAAGGTGGGAGAGGGAAGGGACGGGGAAGGTGGGAGAGGGAAGGGACGGGGAAGGTGAGGGAGGGAGGGGACAGGGAAGGTGGGAGAGGGAAGGGACGGGGAAGGTGGGAGAGGGGAACGGGGAAGGTGGGAGAGGGGATGGGGCAGGTGGGAGAGGTTGGGTCAATACATGTGAGCATAGTTTTTAAAATGCACCACAGATGCAGCACAACATGACCACTCCCACCATAGATGCTGACCACTCCCACTACAGATGCAGCACAACATGACCACTCCCACCACAGATCCTGACCACTCCTACCATAGACATGACCACAAAAACAGCACAGATATCTTTGGAGCTTGCACTGTTATGTGGAAGGTGTCAACTGAGCACACTCCTAAGCACACTACTACAACCTAATGTCACCAGCCCCTGTGACATCGTGTTTTGGTAAACCCTTGCTGTCAAAGGCAATGTGATTTCATAATTTAGTGAATGCGGGCTCACACGCAGACAATATAGCCAACCCCTGACACATAGCCACAACATTAGGTGAGCGTATGAGCTACTGGAGCTACACCTACTCCTTATATGTGTCTTTACAGCAACCAATTAGGACAATGCTTTCTCCAAACACACTCAATATACAGACACATATCATAATGCAATATGTTCCATTCAAGCGAGTGGAGGTGTAAATCCCACTTTGATTGATGCCTGCCTTGGATGAGGCATTTCCTCTGGCCGCCCGAGGAAAGAGGTGTTGCTAAAATGTGTACAGTGCATTTAATAGAACTACTTCAATGCGCGCATTCGTTAGTCGTAGAGTCAACTCGTATTTACTTTTCTCCGTAACAAACGTCCATTGCATCCCATTGTGTGCATCGCATATTTACAGCTGCACTACAGAAAAGGCAAAGAATGACCTGTATTAATTCTATACACGTACGTATGGCCTACGTGGTGTGTGTTGATGATATGATCCACCTTCCCCAACATTACAGAATTGACGTGCTGCTTGATGTACTGTACACTAACGCGCACATACAAAAAGTATGTAACACAGATCTCATACAATGGAAAAAAAAGTACAGTACACAGAAAAAAGAGCGAACTTACGTGCAGTTTATAGTATACCAGCTTGCATCTCTCTGTATTTTGATCTGTTATTAAAGTTAATCAATAAACAAAACGCGTCAACGCACGTGATTGTTAGTTTGCTGACGAGATGGCCTTTCAGAGGAAAGGAACGGTCATACGACACGACGGACCCGGTAATGTCAATGAGTGTAGACGTTGCGAGTTGGGAATTGTGTGTTCTCCGCATGTGCAGGACGCATTTAAGTCGTACCACTAAACGTTCGAGCCAAGAATGTACCTAGGATTGCTCGTTCTTCTAGACATATGATTCAACCTGTGATCATCAGTCAAAACGTGGTATTCAGAGGTCTGGTATGTACAGGACTTTTCCTGTAAAGTCCTGTACATATCACTGCTGGATACGTCGAAGTAATGGTGTTTTTAGCACCAGGAGTGTGCCTTTTGTCGGTGAGGAGTGTGCTTTGTTTGCGAGGAGTTCAACGACAGTTAGAATAGATTTACCATTCACCATGTGAAAAGATCGGCAGCAGACCCGCTTGGCAATTCTAAAGTAACTTCAGTTGTCGAGCTCACACGAGTGTAGAATGGAAGGATATATGTGTGTGTGCTGGTAGTGGAGGTGACAAGGAATTGTACTAGGAAGGGGAGGAGGAGGGTCCTGTTCTGAAAGGGGAGGAGGAGGGTCCTGTTCTGGGCTATTGGAAAAGGTTGTGCTTGTGTCCACATTGCTGCTGAGATAGTGAGAATTCCTGATGGGAGGGAGTGTGATGTTTCTATGGAGAGGAAGTGTGAGGTTACCATGTGTGTCGGATAGTGGAATGTAAGCTGGGTTTTACTAATTGGTTGGAGGATTTGTGGAAGGATTTTTAATGCAATGATAAACTGTGCAGGTATTTTGGTGTGATTTGAATGTGTGGCTGATCACTGTCAGTCCATGCACCACACTGTTTGTTTGCGGGCTTGTGCAATGGCACAAATAATGGTTTAGTATTTACAACAACCTGCTCTTCCCTATGCATTGAAAACTAGTGCTTGGATGAGGTGGGTTGGCTATGAATCTGTGTACGAAACATGAGAAACAGTTCGATTTAAATAGCTGTTTCTGTGTTCAATGCAGAAACTTTTGCCAACAATGTATTTGCAACAGACTAGTTTGTCCTTATGTACATGTACTCGACAATAAATCCCTCCCCCTCCCCAGTCCATGCCTTGTCCTATGCTCTTAAGGACATACAGGTGCAATACATTCCGCCATTTCCATTGGTCAGAATGTTGCAGCGTTTCCTCTCGGATGGAAGAAGCCTGACATGCCACATGCTGCCAAGTTCAAAGTGAGTTTACTTCAAATCAGGAGCTCGTACGAGTGTAGTGTAGTTTGCTGTGATCAGCTGATTCAAGCACAGTATATTGTATAGTGTTCAACACATGAAATTAAAATTTTCAACCATGGAAATTTTTGGACAGACAAGTGATTGCATAAAAAAAAAAAAAACTAACATTTTGCATAGATTAATTCTTGGACTGCATGGCTTATGGAACATTGCTTGATAAGTTTCCTGATCCCCATGGGGCTCTTGTATGCGTCACACACCCCCGAGCTTTCCTCCTTCCCAGCCCATTTGGTGTCAGCAAAATAGCGTATACAGTAGGTTATTTCTGTGGTAATGTTATAGCCTCGAACAATCAAACTTTTGACACTGCAAGTTTAGTGAAGGCTCCCCTGCATGACTGCGATTGCATCCATACGAAGTCTGATTGTTTTATCTATCTTCACACCTGCTCTACTGTTCTCCCCTCTCCTTCCCTTCCCTCCCTCTCCTTCCCTTCCCTCCCTCTCCTTCCCTTCCCTCCCTCTTCTTCCCTTCCCTCCCCTCTCCTTCCCTTCCCTCCCTCTTCTTCCCTTTCCTCCCCTCTCCTTCCCTTCCTCCCCTCTCCTTCCCCTCTCTCCCCTCTCTGTACCCTCCTTCCCTCCCTCCCCTCTCCTTCCCTTCCCTCCCTCTTCTTCCCTTTCCTCCCCTCTCCTTCCCCTTTCCTCCCCTCTCCTTCCCCTCTCTCCCCTCTCTGTACCCTCCTTCCCTCCCTCCCCTCTCCTTCCCTCCCATCCCCTCTCCTTCCCCTCCCTCCCCTCTCCTTCCCCTCCCTCCCCTCTCCTTTCCCTCCCTCCCCTCTCCTTCCCCTCCCTCCCCTCTCCTTCCCCTCCCTCCCCTCCCCTCTCCTTCCCCTCCCCCTCCCCTCTCCTTCCCCTCCCTCCTCTCTCCTCCCCTCCTTTCCCCCTCTCCTTCTCCTCTTGTCCCTCCCCCCTCCCCTCTCCTCCCCTCCTCCTCTCCTCCCTAACCCGCTCCCACTCCTCCTTCTACACCATAGTATGACTTCAGTTTGGAGAACCAGATCATAGAGCAGGCACAGGTGAAGGCTCTCAGCCAGGCACGTAAGGTGACCCGAGAAGAGCTACAGAGGCCCAGGCTGCCCCAGCTGGACTCCACCATCCTCACTCCCGTGCAAGCCAGCTCCTCCCCCTCCACCACCACCTCCACCAGCACCACCACTACCACCACCGCGGACCAATCGGGTGGCAGCAGGTCCGCCACCCTTGGAGAGATGAGCCTTCGTGACTTTGAGGGTGATTCGAGTGACCCTTTCGAGGCGGCTAGTCTCCAGGCCATCAACGACATGGAGCTGCTGCAAACCGTGGTCATCAGCCACACCACCCAGCCACCCTTACTGCCTCAGCCTAGAGGGGATGCTGCTACCATGGGAACCACCCCACAACCTTTGGGGTTGAGCCAACCTTTGGGATTGAGTCAACCTGTGGTGGGCGTGGCATCCCAGACCAACTTGGGTCAGTTGAACGTGACTCATCCCCAGTCCAACACTACGACCATACAATCTCCCTTGTATGGCACCCTCCCCCTAGTGCATCCCACCAAAAGACAGCTACCCCACCCTTTAAGGGGGTCTAGTTCAGAAGAGCCCACACCCATCTACACAAGTGTTCCGTCCGTACCCCTGGGGGGCAGTGTTCCGTCCGTACCCCTGGGGGGCAGTGTTCCTCTTGGACCCATTGCCAGTGTAGGCCAGGTACCAACTTCTGGCATGTCCTCTGGACCCGTTGGAGGTGTGGCCATTGGAAATTTAACCCCCGCTGGATCTGGTGCCGTCAGAGGTGTAGGTGGAGCGTTTCCAAACAGAGAGATGGAAGGGGTTTTACCTATGATGTCACAGGTAAGTGTCTGTTGGGGTTTCAGTAACGTGCAACTGGTTATTGAGCTGCTATGTTATTGGTGGGGCGATCGCTGCCATCATGCACGAAACTCATTAGTATGTGTGGCCTGTTATTGGAACCTAGTGCTGAGGATACAGTTGGTGGATACGAGGCATGTGCTACCATATATGGTGCTGTCGTTGAGTGTTACATTGTAAACACCTGCAAATATTCAAGCCAATATCGAATTGGCATTACATGGCTCACCCACCTGTCACACATGCACCTCCACTGGGCACGCCTCCACTGTGAGCACACCTCCACTGAGCACACCTCCACTGTGAGCACACCTCCACTGAGCACACCTCCACTGTGAGCACACCTCCACTGAGCACACCTCCACTGAGCACACCTCCACTGAGCACACCTCCACTGTGAGCACACCTCCACTGAGCACACCTCCACTGGGCACACCTCCGCTGGGCAACCTCCACTGTGAGCACACCTCCACTGTGAGCACACCTCCGCTGGGCAACCTTCACTGTGAGCACACCTCCACTGTGAGCACACCTCCGCTGGGCACACCTCCACTGTGAGCACACCTCACTGGGCACACCTCCACTGTGAGCACATCTTCACTGTGAGCACACCTCCGCTGGGCACACCTCCACTGTGAGCACACCTCCGCTGGGCAACCTCCACTGTGAGCACACCTCCACTGTGAGCACACCTCCACTGTGAGCACACCTCCACTGTGAACACACCTCCACTGGGCACACCTCCACTGTGAGCACACCTCCGCTGGGCACACCTCCACTGTGAGCACACCTCCACTGGGCACACCTCCACTGTGAGCACATCTTCACTGTGAGCACACCTCCGCTGGGCACACCTCCACTGTGAGCACACCTCCGCTGGGCAACCTCCCCACACCTCCACTGTGAGCACACCTCCACTGTGAGCACACCTCCACTGTGAACACACCTCCACTGGGCACACCTCCACTGTGAGCACACCTCCGCTGGGCACACCTCCACTGTGAGCACACCTCCACTGTGAGCACACCTCCACTGTGAGCACACCTCCATACCACTGTACATGGGGTCATGTGGGGCTGGATATGTTACCCATGATTGGTTGCCAGTCAGTATGTGACGCTTATAGCACCACCAGCAGAAACGAATGCAAGAGTCTTTACTGCATTTGTGTTCAACTTTGCATGCTGTTGTTGTTGTTGTTGTTGTTGTTGTTGCCTGCACAAGCGAAGTGTCATGCACACTGGGAACCACTCGCATTATTGGGTCATATGACCAACGTTTGTTTACACACTGTACTCACTGAGACTGGAGAAGCAAAGGATTGGTGGCTATTGATATCATAATGATTATCAGGCATCACTTGATGATAGAAATTGAGTAGCCACATGTGCACACAACAGTATAGATTGTAGCCAGTATGTACAGCATGCATGTGCCTATTTAGACTTCTTTGCTCTCTCTCCTCTCCCTCTCCTACCCTCTTCCTCTCCCTCCATTCTCCCTCTCCTCCCTCCCCTCTCCCTCTCCTCCCCTCTCCCCTCTCCTCCCTCTCCCTCTCCTCCCCTCTCCCTCTCCTCCCCTCTCCCTCTCCTCCCTCTCCCTCTCCTCCCCTCTCCCTCTCCTCCCCTCTCCCTCTCCTCCCCTCTCCCTCTCCTCCCCTCTCCCTCTCCTCCCCCTCTCCCTCTCCTCCCCTCTCCCTCTCCTCCTCCTCCCTCTCCTCTCCTCTCCCTCTCCTCCCCTCTCCCTCTCCTCCCCTCTCCCTCTCCTCCCCTCTCCCTCATCCTCCCCCTCTCCCTCTCCTCCCCTCTCCCTCTCCTCCCCTCATCCCTCTCCTCCCCTCTCCCTCTCCCTCTCCTCTCCTCTCACCCTCGTCCCTCTCCTCCCCTCTCCTCTCCTCCCCTCTCCTCTCCTCCCCTCTCAGCTCCTCCTCCTCCCTCTCCCTCTCCTCCCTCTCCCCCTCTCCTCCCCTCTCCCTCTCCTCCCCTCTCCCTCTCCTCCCTCTCCCTCTCTTCAGATGGACATGACAGCAGCCTCCTCCCTCGTACCTCCCACTGTGTCAGCGAGACCACTCGGACCCATTGCTGGTCCCCCCTCCTTCCCTGTCCCCTCACCTCCTCTGGCCACACCCCTATCGTCTTCTTCAAGTACTCCTCCCCCGCTGCACGCAAAACCGGCACGTCCCCCGCGTGCAGGGGGCGTGGTACCCAGCACCACAGCTGCCCCTCCCACCAACCACACCCCCGTCACCCTCCCCACTCAGCCAGCTGTGGGCGTCCTCGTGCACGACGGGGTGACCCCTCCCTTTGGACGTCCTGGACTGGGTGTAGCAGTCCTCCCGCCCATAGGGATGTCCAGACCCCTCTCTCCGTACATTTCCCCCGGTGGTGGTGGCCCCCTTGCCGTCTGTGCAGCCCCCTCCTCCCCCGTCCTTTTCGTCTGCTGGACCCCAGGGCCAACCTGAGTCCCGAGCAGAAGGTGGAGCTTGATTCGCTGGTGGCCATGGGGTTCCCGCCCCCTCGAGTGGCCAGAGCTCTGCTTAGGTCTGGGGACAAGTCCAAGGCAAGTGTTGTGGTGGTGGTGGTGGTTGAGCATAAGTTTTATTTGATGCGCACCTTGTCCCGTTTTGTACTGGTATTGTATGTGCGTATTGTTTAATACAACTTTGATATGATACATCTCATGCTACTGATAGCTTTGATGGCATACTTATCATTACTTAGAGTACCATATAATTGGGAAGCTTTTGAGGGTGAAAACACTTGTCAATTTAAAAAATTTTGGACTGCCTGCAAAGGTACTGTTTAGGTATCTAAACAGAGTTTAATGGGCACCAGTAATTCATGCTACATGTAACCACATCTTAACACCAGACTTATAATTATTAAGCCTTAGCCTAGCCTCACCCTCGCTATCACATCAATGGTGGTTTGCTTTGTTGGTTGCATGAGTAAAGCGCCCGCCGAACGGGGCGCTGCCGATTCATGTGCGCCGCCTTTGTTAGCAGATCCTATAGGAGGGCTAACTAGTGGGGTATAGTAGCATGCATACGACAATACCCGGCACTATTCACCAGACACAGTCCTGACGGTTCACGCTTCCCTCCCTCCACTCCCTTTGTGCATTGCTGTGTTGTACTATGCCATTGTTTATTCGTTTCAATTACAATCTGGCAGGGCGGAGCCCTACGGGCTTGTCCCTACTAACCCGGCTAGCCAAGCCTGGACCAGCGTCCTGGCTTGGTACACAGGTCATCCAGTTGGTGGCCTGCGTCACCCTGGTACCTGTCTTAGCCGGAGGGCTTTCCCAACTATACTGGCCTTGCAGCCAAGCCTGGACCAGCGTCCTTGCTTGCCATACTGGCCACCTGGCTTGTGGTTAGCGGCACTAGCTGGTGCCACCACAGCTGGGGGTTGGGGAACGTTACACAGGCTCGTGGGATACTCTTGCCCTTGCCCCAGTTGTTGCCAAACCAGTCAGTAACATCGCATAACACCTACGGTATAGCACACATAGGCTCAGTTTGGGGCATTACTGATTGATAGGTAAGGTACTGCATTAGGACTCTACAGCATGGGAGTCTAGAATAAGGCAGCATAGTGGTGAATTACTGGGTTGATAATTAAAGGTTTGTTTGAGATTTTATTTTGCGGTCTCACAAAAGTTCCTCAAAATCTTAGTGTCTTCCCGAATGTTTGCACCCTTGAAAGTTTCCAGCTGTGCAGTAGTTCAGTGCTTCATGTAATTCTTTTGGCTGTGTGTGTGAGAGAGAGGGGGGAGGGGAGGGAGTGTCAAACTTATGTTCAGGTGAACAGAGCATTCAGAATAGAGTATGATATCATTTGTGATTTTCAAATGGGTATCGAAAAGACATGGTGGGGAAAATATTGTGCTTTCCAGTAAGTATTGTGGCTGGAGGCTGGTTGGGGTGATCAACAGGAAGTGGGCAGGTTTTGAATGAAATGTGCTTAGTTCCAAGGATTATAATGGGCAAGTTAGGAGCAAAAAATGGCCCTGGGCCCCCAACACGTCTACTTTTAGAAATCTTGAGCCTGTTTGAACTCTCACCAGTCATTAATGTAATGTTTGTGCACTCATTCCAATCCAGGCATTAGATGTTCTGGTACAGATTGGCAACCTGGAAGAAAAGGGTTACTATGGCGACAGTGCAGAGCAAGCATTGATCAGCACACAGAATGAAGCTGAGGTTGGTGTGCTAAATTTACAAATGTGTTCTACGTTTTAACTCACTTTACTTCACCCTTCTCAGGCATTAAATTATCTTGGTAAAGTGGAGCAGTACAAAGGTATAGGCTTCACAGAGAGTTCAATTCATGAAGCATACAGTAGCGCTGGTGGGAACTGGGATAAAGCTTTGGACCTCCTAACTCAAGGCAGTGTATAGCATTTACTTGACCTGTTGTGTTGCATGTGAACATTCGTGTATGTATCACTGTTTGTCAATGATTAGTGCCAAGAATTTCATCAACACTGCATCCGACAAATATGGTTTGTATGTGGTATTGAGGGATGTATGTGCCTCTAGAGCGTATGTGGTATTGAGGGATATATGTGCCTCTAGAGCGTATGTGGTATTGAGGGATATATGTGCATCTAGAGTGTATGTGGTATTGAGGGATATATGTGCATCTAGTGTGTATGTGGTATTGAGGGATATATGTGCATCTAGTGTATGTGGTATTGAGGGATATATGTGCATCTAGAGTGTATGTGGTATTGAGGGATATATGTGCCTCTAGAGTGTATGTGGTATTGAGGGATATATGTGCCTCTAGAGCGTATGTGGTATTGAGGGATATATGTGCATCTAGAGTGTATGTGGTATTGAGGGATATATGTGCCCTCTAGAGCGTATGTGGTATTGAGGGATATATGTGCATCTAGAGCGTATGTGGTATTGAGGGATATATGTGCATCTAGTGTGTATGTGATATTGAGGGATATATGTGCATCTAGAGTGTATGTGGTATTGAGGGATATATATGCATCTAGAGCGTATGTGGTATTGAGGATATATGTGCATCTAGAGTGTATGTGGTATTGAGGATATATGTGCATCTAGAGTGTAGGTGCATCTGTGTGGGATGGAATAAAAAATGGAGGTAACTTTCGAGTAGTGAAGGCTTGTACATTTGCTAACAATCATACAAGATGTCAACCACCCACTGTTCTCTGCTGTGCTTTCACATCATGGAGGTTCTGGGTGCTTCGGGTGCCATTTCTTGCTTTGACAGCGGCAACTGCTGTTATTCATTACAACTCTTCACTGCATGTATCTCCATCTCCACGTCTGTTGTTGTGACCATTTAATATGTTTCCTAGTTCTTCTACCCATTTTGTTAACCATTGCTTCATGGTTGATACTGAGAGTGATGTGTAACCTGCCTGCCATAGCCAGCCAGCCATCTGAATACAACGGTCACCTCCTCATTGCTGTTGGTTCGGGATGAGTTACTGTATTTTACGTGTATACACAACATGCGAGTAGTGCTGTTCTGTTGTGGTGTGATTATGGATGTGTGTGATTGTTGGTGGGTCATTGCTATCCCGGCTTGGAGATCTATTAGGTGATGAAAGATTATGGTGCTCTGAAACTGTATCTTGCTGCGGGAATGGCGAATACCGGAACAATGTCTGAACATTCTCAAAAAGATGCAATTATGCTAATTTTAAGATGGTTGTTTGAATTTGTTGTGTGGCTGCAGCATGCAATAACTAGTATGGTATTGTTTTACAGCATAAAAAGCAACAGGCAACTATAACAATGTGTGTTTGCAATCAAGCAAAGTTCAACGTGTTGTGAGCAGTCCTGCCTGTGTTCCTCTTTTGTACATTGAGCTCGTGATCCATCCAGACATGTACAAGTGTACAGCAAGGGTGACCGTCAAGGGGCCTCCTCGTTTACCTTGCATCATGGCATGACCTGGATACCATGACCTGGATACCACAGCAAGCCACAGTCTTTGTGCAGCCAGTTAGCCCGCATGGTTTGGTATAGAGACATTTGGAGTTTTGTCATTTGCCTCAAATAGATAGAAGGCTGCCCGAGGGCTGCCTATTGTTTTTTTTCTCCAAGGCAGTGTGATTGAAGACTAACTATGTCTAAGATACACGAATCACTTGAACATAGAGATCTATAACACAGGTTGTAAACGAACAACGAAAAGGGGAGGGGCTATTTATGTAAAACAATCGGTATTTTAGAAGAAAAAAAATACTTCTTCTTGCCTGTCTCTTTGTTGTACTAGCGGCGAGGGCAGACTCACTGTTAAATATGATCAACATCTTGACGCTGCTGATTTGCGTTGCAATAGGTAAGTTAGTTGTTCCTTGCAGAATCGCTCCATACTATAAACCATATACGATACTACGCGCTGGATGAGCGATCAGCATGCACGAGCAAGCCTACAAATGCATGCGTGCAGCCTTTCACAGCTGTAGGCGTGCTTGTGCTGTACGGTAGCGATGTGCGTATATCCAATAAATCACTTCCAGACCACGTACACCTTCCGGTGTCTTGCAGGCGGCGGTTGTGGGTCCACGTATGTAAAGACAGATCGCATGTCCTACTTCGTTATCATATGAGCCCTTAGATCTAACACCAAATTTTGCTTAGACCGTTACGCCTACGAATCCATGCCCGCCGTTCTGTAGTAAACTCTGGCACTTCAAGATGCACCGATTTAGTCCATGCACATTAGAAACAGACCAAGCATGGGCTTCCGCAACTGCGCAAGAACTTTTAATACACACGTAAGGATTAACGATATTCCACGCATCAGTCTCAACCGCAATGGGAGCAGTTATCAGCACCTTCAACTGCAGAGGTGTCGGAACGCCCTTAATGGAGATTATGGAGTGACAACTTTTCCATGTATGGTGAAAATGGATGAATAACATTACCACTTCATAGTTGACAAGCCATTCTAGTTGATCTGGAAGATTTAACATCTTTTTAAAAAAGAAACTTGTGAGTATAGGTTCATCATTATGCATGCAGATTATGGGTTGCTTGCCATAGCCTGTATACGTGAGCAATCCCTTTTGTTAGCTTCAGGATAATTAACTGTTACGTACTGCAGTATCATGAAGAACCTGTTAAAAAATCATCCAGAAAAAAACCCATTGAAGAACCAGACTATTGGGGTTACAGCAATTGACAGCTCCCTACCTTGAATCTGACTATTGAATTTACCCAACATGATAGTCTCTATTCTCAAATATATTATCTTTGGTAACAGGATCATATTTACAAGAACCTTATGCTATGTCATCTTTGTGCATTCGGTGTGCATTTCTACCTGGACATTGGCTTTTGGAAAAATACAAGCCCACAATGTCTTTTTCTATGGGGTACTATTAATGGCACAATGAGATGCATATGCACCACCATTGCTATGAATGTGACGTAATTTCCAAACCAAAGGTCAAGTTCACAAAGTGGTTAGGAATTGTATGCAGAACAATTTAGTATCAAGAGTATTTATGGGTGTGCATGCAGAACCTGACATTTTAATTGAAAGTGAACCCAGTCGGCCTTTTTGAAAGTGTTTCGTATTCTTTTCTATTGTGGTGTACTGCAGGTCCACACAATGGCACTATAATAGCAATAGAGCATGACTCCCTTAAGTATTCTCATGCATGTTTGACTGGGTACTTAATCCATTTTTTTACCCATCCTACTGCTGTTTTGCTGACACACGGACATACACTCGTTACACACATGTTGCAAAACACACCATGGGTGCGCGATTAGCTGCCAGAACAAGTGATGCAGTATTTGTAGGCCATGAGGTAAGCCATTCTGTGCTGTTGTTTGCATGACTGTAACCGAGACCACTGCCTATTCCATGTCTTCCTGTGCCATATTCCATGTCTTCACTACTCGCACCAGCTTGCTGTGTGTCAATCCTGAAACCTTTATTACTATACTTTACTTACATTATATAACGGACTGGCGCAACCATGAAGAAATCACCTGTTATGACTACTTGCAAGATGTGCGAAGGTCTAACTATGTTGCTAGGCAACTCTATGAAGGACAGTGTGTCACAGGTACTCAAGTGTTGCTTTTTTTTCGCTTTAAATGACTGTGGCATCCACACCTTTCCCTTTCCAGATTGCTGGCAAGGAAAGACTGTATAAGGAATGTGAAACATCAGGCATTTACAGTCAGATGGTTTGTCTTACCTTGCAGTGGGCGATTTGGGGTGTACTTATACCTCTTGTTGCTCTCCCAATATCAGTGCACCACACTTGTTGGTAACCACTATGTAGATATGTGGGCACTCCTTGCCATGGAAATGGTTAGTGTGTCGTGTGTGTGTGAATTCAAGCATGTAAAATAGGATGTGTACGCATATGCAATTGTTCGTTGCACAGGAGCCAGATGTCGTCTGCTCAAAGTTGGAACTTTGCACAAACACTTCTGTTCAGGCACGTTTTGAACCCTTGCTACAGGATTTGGTCAATTAATCATACACTAGCTAGCGATGACCATATTTGAGAGCTATTGACCACTGGGCAGCTACAGTGAGGAAATGACACACACACAAAAAAAAAATTGTTTCCATGTGGTTCTACATATATTGTATCCTGTTTCTCTTTTTCCTCTATATGCGTTCATCTGTCATTTCTGTCTCTCCCTCATATACCATTTAAAATGCACTCAAATTTATTTGGAACAGATTGATTTGTGCCCAATATGTGAAAGCATCTTGCCTCAAGTGCAAGTGATTGTGGACAAAGCCAGCACTGAGGTATGTGATATTCCTCATGATCCATCAAGGCCTAGCTCAGTATCCTGCTCCTATCAGGTGGAGGTATGCACACTGATGGAGATATTGTGTAACCAGCTACCTTACGATCCTGAGGTTTTTGCTGCTGTAAGTTGCATGTAGGAGGAGACAACAGTAAGCTTGTGACAATGAAGCAGCTGCAGTGATGAATGGGTTAAATATTGATATGTGCCTCATGTCTATTAATTAATTATCAAACAGTGCAACAACGATATCCAAACGAAGCTGCCCAAAATTTGGACTACACTGAAGGATTGTGTGGTAAGTATTGGGAATGGTTTATATTAAATCGAGTGAAAATTAGCGGGAAACAAAGTTGATGTAAATTGTTATATAATTGTGATATGTTCCATGCATGCCATATGCTACAATCATGTTCATATTTGCTATAGAGTTCAATTTTTACTTTCTTTTATCGAATCATATGTGAGTGAGCATTGATTAAATTGGCACTTATTTGAAATAATTCAATTCACAAATGGGATTGCCCTCATATTTCATTATTATTAATTTGAAGATTAACCTCATTCTATAAATTAGAGGACAATTTATATTGCAATCAAGTAACTGGTTGGCACACAAATGGGAAAACCCTTATTTATGTTCTCAAGCATGCCATTATGTTTGAGAGGCTCACAGGTGAAGTGAAGAAGTTGGCTTGGGTTTGATGATGGGACACCTCTACTCTATCTTAGGTTGATTGAGGGACATATCATTATCAAAGTTATGATAGACTGATACTATTAATTTTCCTGTTTTTATTTTGTTGACATTACTTCAACTTGATTGTAGAGGGTTTGATTTAGTGTATTATATTCAACAAACTAGATATTATGTGATGCTATAAAATCTGTATACTGAGTTATAGTTCTCAAAAGTAAGGTACCATATTTGTAAGAGACCTTGTGTATGCATTAAGATAGACTAATGATTCAATAGATATACTGTAACAATCCCATAGTGCTATATAAATACTGTTTGAATGACCTATACCAATCTCATTGCAATTAATTTCCTTACGTTTCGCAGGACAATGCTACAGCTTGCTGTATCAAGCTTAAAGCATGCAAAGCGTCAGATCCAATGCCTTTCACTCCTGACTTTGTCGAGAATTCTATATCCAATGTGCAAGACAATGCCACATGCCCACCTGTATGTCACTGCAGTGTAGTGTATGACACACTCATGAGGTGCATGTACACACACATGTACCTACCTCGTGCCTGATGCTGCTGTAGTGCACACACACACTCCTGTGCATTCCTGAAAATGTGAGATTGTTTTGTCACTTCCGTCTGTTTCATGCGCAATAATTGGAACAGTTAAATTGCACTACCTGTGAGGGGGCACTTGCCCAGCTGCAGTTCATTGTGGATAGCAACTCTACGGAGGTACCAATCATGTCAGAAATCATATCAATAATACATTAAATTGTGTTTTTTTAACCTTAGCAAAATATATTTGATCTGCTGCAGCTGGCATGTGGAGAGTTACCTTCACCTTACTACCAAGATTTGGTATGTGGAAAATTGCTTTTAGTCAGCATATTTGTGTATGTGTGACTATGAATGCAATGTCATGTCACACTTTTTTTTGAACAGTGTAATGAATTCATGCAGAACAATTTCTCTGTATATTGGGGTAAACTGAAGACTTGTTTAGTAAGTTGCGATACTGTGCTTTACGTTTCATTTTATTAAAAAATATGGGGGGTGATAAAATGCTGTCTGAGAATGTTGTGAATGTGTATGCAGAAGAACACAGACATTTTACGTGACTAGAATGTTAATATTAGTTGGTGATGTGCAGTTGGATTGCACTTCATCTATTAATTGTTTCTTAATCAATTACTTTCATCGTGGAATTTAGGATTGCCAGCAGAGCATGTTTGTATAGTTTCAAATATTAGCTGGGACATCTATAGTAATTGCTACATGTACATTCTATTTATCTGACTGGTGTTTAATTTTGCATCTGACTCGTGTTATCACTGTGTTTCTAATTTGATGTGGTACCCCTACAGGATAATCCAAAAAACCTGCTGCACCACTCTTCGTGCGTGTAATTCAACTGCTTTTGATATCGACTTCTTAGCAGAAGGATTGTCCAAAAGGAGCTTGAAAAATCATTGAAACAGTGTGCGAATGGTCTGCTCTAACTGCAATATATTCTTGAAACATGTTGACATATGTGCAGATGATGACATGATGTGTGAATACATAAACCTTGGTTAATTTATTATTATTTTTAATGTTATAAAAGACACATAACCTGATGATACATAACATTAATATCTAACATTCCAATGGTTTTATTTTTCACTGGATAATATAATGAATTAGTTAAGAATTTCCAAGGTACAATGTCTATGCATCCAGATGTGTTAATTTAATATGGTAACAAAGTTAGCTGTCTTGCAGTGTCAGCTCCATTTTGCATGCTCTTTTTCATCCAATGGTCACAGCACATGGAATCTAGGTGTACAACCAGCTTGAACGTGATGTGATTTAAAAACTAAGCTATTTAAACTACAAACTAACTTTTCATGTGACCATTTAACTAAATTGTCAACTTAACTGAGTTTGGGTCAAAACCAGTGTAGTTATAACTGAAACAACATGGGATAATGTAATACGTAATGATTTTTACTTAACTGCACAAACATCTGTAGTTAACTGAACCTAACTACTCTCATAAACCTTTAATTAACTACATCACTAGAGTACATGAATTAAAGTTATGCACACTTATGGTACAATTGGCTTATATTTAATGAAGTGATTATCACATGTGCACAGTCATACACACAATTGCATACAGACCTGTTGCAGCAGATGCATCAGTAGAGCAATGAAGATATCAAAGAGTTCAAGTGCATGGTTCAAATTTATCCACTAATGTAATGACCATACAAGGAATCAGAGGGAACATCAGTATCCAGAAGAATCTCTTTGATTCTTGAATGTGTTCTACATGATGGGTAATGTCTAAAATTGATGAAGGAAGAAGAGTTTGGGATGAAAGGTGTGTGTTGGGAAATTCCTCCCTCTATCTTCCCTCCCTATTTCATCCCCTCCCCCCTCTCTCCTCCCTCCATCCCTCCATCCCTCCCTCCCTCACCCCTCCAGCTCTTTTTCCTTCAAATACACTACATCATGTCTCTGATGGTCCTATCTCTAGTGGGGATTTCCCCTGCTGGAGAGGTGCTATCCTCTTGGAGGGAGGGGCTTTTCGCCAAGTTGTTGATAGTAAAATCACAATTGTGGTCTTTATGTCCATTGATGGCTAACAAAGGTTGTATCGATTATGACTCCTCTGAACACTGGGGCCTGTGACCATGTTAATGTGACCATTCTCTTTGTCAGCCAAGAACAGATACTTCCCATTTGGATGGGAATGGGCACCTCCCCCACTGGGTCGACGCCATCCTTGGTGAAACTTACCACTCAGCTGTTGCAGTAACCATTGGCAACGTTAAACATGGTCGGTCTATCCATGAAGGGAACTAATGGATCACTGATACAGTGGCTATGCACCCAAATAACTGTGTTTCTTTCTCTATCAACAGGTCTAAATGGTTGCCATAGCAACACTGTCTAACATATTAGATCTGTGATCATACGACTGTAACACTGTCAATGTGTGCCTGTGCTCACATGTCAAATGCCCATTCCCATACCCATGCCCATTCCCATACACATGCCCATTCCCATACACATGCCCATTCCCATACCCATGCCCATGCCCATTCCCATACACATGCCCATTCCCATACACATGCCCATTCCCATACACATGCATTCCCATATTCCTCTTCTAACTTGTACAGGCATTCTCCCGACAGGCATGCACGCTCAAGTGCCAAGGGGCGTGGCACTTTATTACTTGTGGGGGAACACTTTTTACAAACTCTTCATACAAGTTAAGAGTGATGTGCCTGAATTAAATGGCACAAGCACCTCTGAGCACCTGAGTCTTTTCTTTTTCTAATGACACGTTTGCAGATTACTTCACAGTAGCTCCCCCCCCCCTCCAAACCCATTGCAGCCAATGCCAGTGTCGATCCCTGCCTTTCTGGAACCCATGCCAGGTGACCAACCAGAAGGAAGTGTGTCTGCAGTTGGCACCATCCCCTCACCAGCCACTGTAGTGACAGTGTCCTCCTATAGCCTGGTCCAGTTCATTGCTGTCTTTGGACCTCTGCTGTGGTCATCAGCATCATGATAGCTGCTTCTCAAATCAGCGGATGAGATGATTGGCACTGAACAGAACGCCAATAAGACAATCCAGACCCTGTTAGGAAGTGTACATGGAGGAAAGTGTCAGCATAGGTGGAGGCAAACCAAATCATGTGGGCTTTACAAAGCCCAAATTTACAATCCAGCGAGTCAAGTGGTCATGCTGTTTCAGTTGTGTGATAGTTTTTGGAATGCATTTTTGAATATTTACGTGGTGTTGGCCTACCTCCTCCCGTTCCCGTAACAGCGCTATGACCAACTCAAGCTGCTATTTCAGAGAAACTAGTTTATTTTAAATTGCACACTACGTGATAAGGAGAGTAATTGTTGCACATTATGATTATCATTTTTAGTAAGGGACCGATGTGTGGGCATAGCCCGCGTGTAGTACAATTCGGGCTACTGTTTATTCAAAGTTGGCCATAAACGAGACAATGAGATTTACATGTTTATTGAGTGTGCCGATATTGCGTCACGCAAACTGTCCTGAACCGTTTGTAGTCGTTGGAACGCCTCATGCGCACTAAATAAGAATAATAAAATGGCATTGCGTTGGGGAATATGTGGATCAGGGAAGATAGCTCATGACTTTGTTGTTGCGCTGCAGTCGCTTCCCGAGTCCCAGCACCAGGTTGTGGCGGTTGCCGCAAGGTCTCTAGACTCTGCCACGAAATTTGCGCGGGAGCACCGCATCCCACGTGCGTACGGGTCGTACGAGAATCTAGCCAGAGATGAGGGAGTAGATGTTGTGTACGTGGCCACCATTCACCCAACCCATCTGCAGTGCAGCCTCCAGATGATAGAGGCCAAGAAGCCTGTGCTGTGCGAGAAGCCGCTGACAATGAACGCTAAGGAGACAGCGACGCTCATCAAAGCGGCGAGAGATGGGGGCGTGTTCCTGATGGAGGCAGTGTGGACAAGATTTTTCCCCGCCATCGTGAAACTGAAAAGCATGATCGATGAGGGTGCAATCGGTCAGGTTAAATACATGTCAGCCAATTTTGGATTTCAGCGGCAACCAGACGGTGGATCAGATGAGCGGGCTCGGCTTACCGACCCAGCGCTGGGCGGGGGTGCGGTTCTTGACGTGGGCGTGTACGTGATCAACTTAGCGACAATGGTGTTTGGCGGGGACCGTCCCGAGTCCATTTACGCCTCTGGCTGGCTCACTGACACCGGGGTGGACGATTTTGCAGCCGTTACATTAAAGTACTCAGGAGAGAGAGTTGCACAGCTCACCTGCACAATTGGATTGGACCTCCCAAACGAGGCCATTGTGGTGGGAACAAAGGGAACTCTTAAATTACCTTGCCCTTTCTGGTGTCCTTCCAAACTGGAGACCCCTACAGGGACACTGGAATTCCCTTTGCCTTCTGTCCATAAACCCACTGTGTTCAGAAATGGCTCTGGCATGAGTTATGAGGCAGAAGAAGTTAGGGCATGTCTGATAGCTTCAAAACAGGAGAGCTGTCACATGACTCTTGACCAAAGTCAGGTGATAGCAGACGTAATGGATGATGTTATGAAGCAGTTGGGTGTGACATACTATGTGTAGTTCCTTCCAGTGTTTGGAAGGTCACAAATGTAACATGTGTGGAGTAACTCCATATTGTAAATGATGAAAAAATTCACAATCAACTCATGTAAAAATAAATCCAGCTTCCTAATTATTATAATATAGTAAGCTGGGAAGACAATATGACATAATTAATAATTAGTTTTGGAAGGGAGTGTGTACTCAGGAGTTGCAGGGGAAGTTGGAGAGCAACAGAAGCATGACAGCAATGTTGCACCACGTACCCCTTTAATTGTTAAGGTTAATAGGGGTTGGGGCATGTAGCAATCAGTCATGTGGCTCAAATACAAATTCATTTACCAATGTATGCAATCAAGGTACTCTCATTTGGGCATCACTTTGATGTGCCAAAAATGCTAGCACACTTCTATCCCGTTATGGATTATCTGATGGTAGGGGTGATTTAACAGACTCTGTGTTAATTCCTAAGCTGTTTCCATTCATGCACTGTAAAATAAAAATAAAAATAATTAATCTAAATAAATCAATAGCCTATTAGACACAGCCAATAACATATCCTAGTGACAAGCAACAGAGAGAAGCAAGGCATCGTCAAACAAACAAGAACATGACATTATTCTAGTCATAAAAGGTCACTAGCACACTATCATGGTGAAGCACGTTTATCAGTTTTGAGGCAAAACGCGATACATCACAACTCCATGAGCAGGCACATCGGCTGTCACACTTCCCTTCATCACTCCCACAGTTTGATGCTGCCAGAGGTCCCTCACAGCAGCAGCTGTGTTGGGGTCAAGGGGCAGATCCGCCCACCACGCTGTTATGGTGGCAGCAGTGTCAGCACGGTTCAGAAGGACGACAGCAAAGGCATTATCAGACAGTGGTGCAGACCACACCTCCGAGTCCCCTGTTACGTTGATCTTACGGCCTTGCACGCCTTTTGAATCCTGATTGACAGCAATCACCTCCACATTGGTAAGGATACGGAACGTGTCACTGCTCATGGACCTCACATCTGCGCCGATCAGCAGAGGGGCCTTCATCAAGCACCACAGGCTGAAGTGGGTCTCGTACTCTGTAGTGGTCATTCCTCCATTGCCAACCTCCAGCATGTCTGGGTCGTTCCAACCACCTGGTCCAGCAAACTGAGCCCACAGGTTGTTTTGGTCGGCTCTGGTGATCATGGAGTTCCAGCTGTCACTGATGTCACCTGTTGTGCGCCAGCTGTTTCCCACCACTGGAGCCCATGTCGCGGGGTCTTCTACGCCCCACTCGCACATGGAGAAGAATATAGAGCGTCCGGTTTTATTGAGTGCGTCACGCATGACGGGGTATCGCACTTTAGGATCAATTCCGTCATCGTTGCAGTTGTCATACTTGAGATAGTCCACACCCCATCCCGCGTACGTCTGCGCATCGTTCGTTTCGTACCCCAGAGAGCCTGGTCTTCCCGCGCAAGTTTTGTTTCCGGCATCGCTGTATACGCCAAACAGCAGTCCCTTTGAGTGGACGTAGTTGGCGAGGTCAGCTATACCTTTGGGGAACGAGTTAGGATCCGCTTGCACGATGCCGCTCGAATCTCTGCTCGACGCCCAGCAGTCGTCGATGTTGACGTAACGATATCCAAATTTGTTGAGACCAGATGAAATGAAAGCATCTGCCGTCTGCCTTATGATGTCGTCGTTAATGCCGCACCCAAAGTGGTTCCAGGAATTCCAGCCCATCTGCGGAACCTTTCCCAACCCATTGTCCAAGCCAAATGCAAACGTAATCAGCAAACTAAGAGCCAGTAGAGCTAGCACGCTCATTTTCAGGGGCGGTCCAAGTACCTATGAATTTAATTAGGGGCGCTGTGCTTGCAATTGCGCACTTCGTAGCCATGCATAGATCAATATCTGTGTTGTAACGGCTGTTGAATCGTCCACCCGGGCTTAATTTTTGGCTGCTTGGAGCACCGTCATAATAATATAATGAACAGAGCACAAAAACTAGTTTGTATGGATTCTAATAATTTAATTATTCACAAAATGGCGACGATCGAGAGATGGTTTGGTTTTACTAACCTGGGATAATCACTTAGCAGATTTTGAACAGTCACATGTCAGCACCCCTAGTCTTGCTAAAACTATGGCTGTGTTTCTGGTGAGAGGCCTGTTCACTAGTTTGCAGTTTCCGTACGTTCATTTTGCTTGTGCAAATCTTTGTGGAGACCAGATGTATGATTGTCTATGGGAAGCTATTTGGAGGATAGAAAATTGTGGCTGAAGGTAAATATATGCATGTTTATATTTAATGTGGCAATTAAGTTTTCTTTGATGTATAGGTATTGGGAGTAACTTTAGATGGCGCTTCTGTGAACAGGAGTTTAGTGAAGCTTCACCAGTCGCCATCTGATCCAATTCTGTATAGGACAAAAAAAATCCCTTTTCAGGAGATAGTATTTTTTCTCTGATGTTCCTCATTTGGTCAAAACTGTGAGGAACTGTTTCATGTCTTCACATCAAAGTCTGTGGGTGAGTGTTTCTAATTGTTACATACTCTGTAAGTGTTCTTTACTTTAATTTTTAGTGCAAGGGAAAAAATATATGGTGGAGTTATGTGAAGAAGTTCTGAGTACTGGTATGGGATTAAGAATGAGCACCTAAACATCAGCTCATTTTCTGCTATGTGGGTTGATCGTGCTACACAGGTACAGGTTCTAGGTGTGTTTCATTTGCTAAAAGCACATTTATTGCAGGTGTTAAGTGAGTCTGTTTCACATGCTCTGCATCTAACTGGTGGAGATGAGGCATTGGAAACTGCCCATTTCGTTGGTTTTATGATAAGTTTCTTGATGTCCTCAATGTGCACAACTTTAGTCGTGGTGCAAAGTGTTGAAACCCTTCCAGATGCCTTATACGTCACAAACTGACTTTCGGCTAAAGGTATGTTATACACACGTTATACACACGTTATCATGAACTGAATTGTGTATACTGATTGTCATAATTTTGTTCTAGTGGCTAAAGGAAGAATTTTTGGGTTATCTAAAGGACTGGAAAGCCTCAGTGGAACAGCAGGTTGAGTTGATGCTCCTAAGTGCCGAAACACAGCTTGGCTCTTTGTGCAAGAGTTCATCAGGAAACTGCTGCTGTGGACCCGTTGAATTGGCAAATATGGATGAATTTTGTGAACCACTGCCTAAAAGGAGACATACTTCAGGAAAATGCAGTAATGGATTAGTATATGAGTGTAATGGAATAATGTTATTTTCTCCAACTACTGATCATTCAACTTCTAGATAACCCACATCCTCTGCCTTAGAGCGATCTGAAACATTACTAAACAGAATGCCAACATTAGGCATTGCTGGATTTTCGCATTGATATGAAATCAAGAGATTTCATTCTAACAGTGTTCAGCAATGCATCACCTGACAATTCTTTCATTGTGACGTCTGCAGAAGTTATGGAAAAGGTTTGTCAGTCTTTTGTACTTAGACAATGACGTACTTATGATGTCCCCTTCTATGAATGCAGTGAACATGGGTAGTGCTCTGTATAGAACAATGCATGCTTTGTTGGAGGATGATACAAAGCTTCTAAGTACCAACGCATTAGTTGCCATACACAAAATGGCTGAAAGTGCGTGCCGATGGACCATTACACGAATCTAAATCAATGGAGACCACAGACAGTTCAATGTTACAGAAATACATGCCAAAGTCAAGAAGCAGCAAGCAGCATCAGAAATCACAATCACAAACTACGTATTTCACCTGAGTACGCATGTACAGAAAATATTGCTTCATAGGAGATCAGTCAGTTAACATAATCAATACAAAACACACCACTGTATGAAGAGGCTTGCTGGCATGTATGGTTCAATTTGCCATTATGAAACCTAGAGTTTGTTGATGTCTACACCACAGAAGTAATGCTCAAGTGGAAGCCGCGGCCGGAATAGAAAGCTGCATGGACATGTCATCAGCTCCTAGCCTGCGTCGCCTTTTCCGGTAGCACACCATTACCACAATGATTCCAATCAACGGTAAGATACAAACCACGACGATCCCAACCACGATCCCAACAATAATGGCAGCAATGGGGGATGACTCAGGAGGGGGAGGAGGTGTGGAAATCGTTGGGGAAGAGGAGGGGAATGACGAAGAGGTGGCAGAAGTGGTCAATGGCATCAGGAGGGTCTGGTACACTGGTGGCGAAATGGAAGTGGGTGTGTCCATGGGAGATTGTATGAAGTTGGATTGCGGACACGCTCCCAGCACGGTGATGGTGCTCCCTCCCACACTAGGAGAGGGAGAGATGGTGCTCCCTCCCACACTTGGAGAGGGAGAGACGGTGGTGTAGACGATGGTGATCAAAAGATGTGCATTTGGGAACGAAGGGGGACTGGAGATGCTGAAGAATTGAGGAGGACCACTTGAGTTTGTGGTGTACACATTGATTGAAGATGGTTCTGACGAATTGACGATGTATGGACTAAGGCTGTCGGCAAAGCCTAGGTCGTACTTGGTTGTATCTGTGATCACGTAGTATCCAAAAACGTCATTGGGATTGAACGGCAGCTGGATGCCGGAAGACTGGTTTCTAAACTGTGATGGAAACTGTAACTCGGTAGCTCCTTCAGTCACTACTGGGTCCGCAAAGAAAAACTGTGAGGCGGTGAGTGTAAATGCAGTCTGATTGACTGGTCTCCATATCTGAAGAAATATCGCATGTGCAAAACTTGGCGTCTTAATATACATTGTAGCATTGATGGCGGTAATTTTTCCATAGTATTTGAAGGGGGCTCCAAGGACTATGGCCTGGAACCCTGGTGGTACACCGCCAGTCCCGCATGCGGGACTGCACTGAGCGTATCCTGAAAATGAAACAACGTAAAACGATGACGCTGACGGCTTCAAAACATTGCTCAGTCGCTTTACAATACACTTGTTCCATGCGTACACTGGCCTTATAATTAACACCGTCTGAGCGTTCCCACAGTAAAGCAGTAGCGCGTTGCAGCGGCAAAGATATAGCCTCTTTCTTTAAGAGAAGCGGTACTTACCTGAACAGTCCACCAACAGAAGAAGTGCAGCGTATAAGAGAGACCGCATGACTTCGTACATAGCGCCGGAACTTGACGTGAACTGTTGCAGATCACACTTCGCAGATCAGTATATTCATCGGAACTTAGAAAAACTGTCAGTGTTACATTATTTATGCCAACTAATCTCTAATTAGATAGTTATGGGGGTGCTGTTACATTTTTGACAAGAATTGAATTTTAAGCTCCGCTTCCGTTTTAAAAATTCAATTCTCGTGAGACTACGCTATTTTGGTATTTGATAACAATAAATCAATTATATGTAACTCTGCAACGGAAATAATCAGAAGGCCAAGGCAGCTAAAATTAAATAGAAAATAAAGCGCGCAGTTAAAGTCGATGCACATCACTTTTTTCAAAAGTGTGATCAGGGTACGAGGTGAATATCACGACGAGCATTATTGCCAAGTTGAACACACATTTCGACTTGCCAGGGTGAGGGTAATTCAACATCTGACAATGCAGAACATCGGTCATGCTTGTTACGACATGGATTTCACTGGGCAATGGACTCCATTGATGACGACTACCGTACTTATGATGATTTGATTGGAGGGTGGGAGGCAATTTCCCTACAATAATCCTTCATAAACCATCTATCTCCTCCCCGTCCTGCTATACATTACATCCCTGAATCACTTGCGGGATACGAAAGGGGCGGGGCATCATAACGAATCACAAATAAAAAGCTACAAATACATCACTTTTATGCTATTGTACTTCACTAATACTCGACTAGATCTTTTGTAACAACGCAAAATGAACCAATGAATGCACGCTTAAAGCATGTGTAGCACGATCAAACTAAGTTATACTCTACCTTATAACTATAAGGAATACAGTGCAGAGCATAACTTGACCGCGGCTTAGGTAACAATAAAAGGGGCGGGGCATCACAACAAATGATTAACGCTCAACTCCAATTTAAACAACACCACACCGCTTTACAGTCATACCGATCAGTCTGTGGGATACTTGTAACGTACAACTTGATTACGTTAACATGTCCTATGCATTATATTTTAGTACATATAACGCGCTAGAACACGTTCGAATTATAGTTATACTGTAGCTACTCAGCTGAGTGACTAATATGCTATTGCGTTCTTGTCAATACGATAAGATGTTCTATACAAGTTGTTTGTACCGAAACACTGGCAGAGGGATTCAGTGAAATGTTACATGGGAAATGAGAATGGCTAATTAAGCAAGGCGGGTTTCAAGATATCGCGATAACAAACTTTGTTCCAGAGCTATGGGCATGTATATAGCTCTAAATGACTGCCTACCTGGGTCGCATGTGACTTACTAGTAAAAGATGGTGGGAGGGGGGGGGGGGGGGGGGGGGGGGGGGGGGGGTGGGGGGGGGGGGGGTTAGTCATCAATACCATGTTTGGTCACGGATTCAGTCTCTGATTTGTGGGTAAAATGAAATCGAGAAGGTTAGTGGAAATCAGAGATTTTGCTCGTTGCGGCCTCCGCATCTGTGCACTAGAAATTGGGGCATGGCAGAGATAATACATAGATATATAATCTCTGGGCATGGTAATTTGGTGAGCTAGTATTCGGTGCCAGTTTGAATATCTAGTAAGCGGGTTGATGCGTGTGCACCCTGCAATGCCAAATTCAGGAAGCGTAGCAACCAATGGCTATATAATAACAGTATTCCCATGCATGTGAAAAAATGCACACTCAAATCTCCACGTTTACCGTATGTCATATGCCCCGTTCGTTGGGTATGGCATGCTATCTTGCATGTACAAACTGTTCTCATCTATCTGGAATGTATAAAAAACGCACGTACAAAAGTTTTTTTTTTTTTTTTTTTTTTTGTTTGTTTGTTGTGATTAAAATATGCCATAATAAATTAAATGAAGAACCATTGATATACAGAGAGCTTGGTACACAAATTTTTTGTATTTTATAAAATTAAATAACCTGCTAATGTCAAGCTACAAAATCAATTAGGTTGAAAGATCTTGTGATGATTGCTCTGGCAATTGATCTAGTCAGAACCAGGTTCAGTCGGCTGTACAGCTCGAAAATCATCTTTGACTTGCTGCTTGAATTGTGAACAGCCAGTCGTGTTGCAAGAAGTGTGAAACACCTCTGGGCTTCTCTGCCCCATGCGCCATACGATTCCACAGCCAGAGGTATGCAGGACCATCCCAAATTGGTACACCTCTGACCATTGGCTGTGTGCCTTCTCACCTCGGCAGCCTGAGCTGCTGCACCAGCTGTCATACCCGCTTCTTTTAAAATGTTTGCATTGAGCGGTGAAACAACTGTCAGGTCCAGAGCTGCAGGCTTACCTTGATCCCAGTCAAAAACTACAATGTCTGCTGGTCGGGAGTTAGAATGATCCTGGCTGAGACCGGAACCAGCTTAAACTTGAACACGAATATGGGCCCGGTGGAATGACTCAACCAGAATGTCTCTTAGTTTGTTGTGTCTTAGAACAGCTGCACGTTTGCTTTCAGTGTCTGCACCCCATGCTGCTGCATGGCTTTCTGTCATCCCTTCTGTTGGCTTGGGTTTGCACTTGGATCCTGAGGAATGTCGGACTGCTTTGAAATGGTGGCTAGGTATAGAGACTGCTCATGGCTCCAATTGTGCTCTCTGCCCTGATAGTGCCCTTGACCCCCATGGCCATCATGCGGCGACCTGCAAACGTGGTGGTGAATTGTCTTTTAATTTTTTATTTCAGTGCTAGTGTACACGGACGCGAAGAAAGTGTAACAATAACACCTATTCACAAAATTATCACAAAAATAATGCACTCACCACATAGATCACACCCACGCAAAACATGGTAAGGCCATCAGGTAGGGTCTAGTGTTACTAGTCCATATCCAATGGCCATATTGTTGGAGCAACTTAAATCATTTGAACCATGATTTGAACAGCATTACTGCTATAGCGTTCGTTCAAAGAACCCAGCCTCGCCAATTTGTTTTGACTCCGAATCTGGTTTAATTATTCATAATGCAGTCGCTGCACATGTAACAGACATTATACCAGCATAGAGTGGACGAGTGGCCATACCTTTAAACTTCAGTACACTACTAGGGTCGTCGCACGCACTAGCCAGCTGGTGGCGGCTCGAAGTAACGTACTATGATCAAAAATACAGCTCAAGTATTTTCTTTGCATGCATGCGATTTATTATATATCCACATTATGAAATATGTACTGTACAAACCATGCATGACCGCACACCCACGTTTCACTGTTTGACGGTTGAACCATGCTGGGGGTGGGGGGGATGATTTGTTGTTGTAATATAAGCATTTGCCCAATGTGTAATACAATCCACTGACCCCACTGTTACCCTCAAACTCATAGGAACTCAAGACATACGAGTACACTGCTTTAGAAAGGGTGCACACGCAGTACAGTCCAGTATGCTGCACTGCCTAAACAATTTTCTTTAACTCACGTGTCCCAGAGGGCTACAATGAAACTCCATTGCAAACAAGTCTCTTGAACAGAGGCAGCATGCTGTGCTCTGCTCTGTGACACAACCTTTGAAAAAGGCCAAATGAGTCCCAAATGACAAATTGATGCCTGCGAGCCAATCCTACATAGGACCTGCAACAAAGTATACTGATATGTTCTGTACATTGCATATGCTTTCATTGTTATAAACAAAGTAAAATTTGTGCATGTATTGAGTGCAAGGCACCCATAGAAGCTTAAACCAGTGCTGATATATAAGATATTTGGTTCTGAAAACGGATTGGTTTTTAAAAGAGTAAACAATCTCCCTTTTCTCATGCACTGTTCATAAACAAGTACACTGTATACATACATTTTATTGGTTGTATGCACACTAAGTTTCACTAAAGACAATTCTCTGTCCTTTGAATTCTGCGATACCGGTTTCTTGCTGTTTTCTTCGCTTGCTAGCTTCCCAAGACGGATGCAAGTTAGAAGCTTTTACAGTTTCAATCTTCCTTTTGGCCAGATGTGAAGCTGCAAAACAAGGAATAAGAAAAGAATAATCTGTACTAGTAATATAAGTGAAATGTGAAAGAAGACATTTATATCCAGAATGCCCACATTTGCCCCCCCCCCCCCTCCCCCCCCCCCCTGCCCTGTAATGAGCTTTACAACATACAAGGAGGCATCATGTTTAACACCGGGTCGAATATTGAATACTTTATTCGCCAATTTTGTCGAACTCACTTTTTTGGAAAATTAGTCGGAAGAGTTCCAATTGCAACAAATATTGTTGTACTTAGTAGTTCAACTCTCTAGATGATGTTTGGAGCTATTGCCAGCCTTGTAATTACTTCTGCTAAGGACCTATGTTTGTTTAGAGTCGAGAGGGTAAGACTGTTACCGAAAACGGGACACTTTTTTCTGACAAGGGTTTTGTTAAAAGAAATAAATATAAATATGCTCACTTGGATTGGATGTGTTGCGCTCCAAAAGATTTTGGCATTAGCCCATTGTCTTAGCTTCAAAACAAACACTACACCTATTTCCGATCTCGTTCCCGGATGCAAATATTGGTCGTGTGCTTAAAGCTTGCGTGATATGAACGACATTGATAATTGTGTTAATGTACTTGCGAATAACAATGTCCAACGTTCTGTTACATAATCATTGCAAAGTGTTTGCCATATGTTCCTGAATGCGCCTGATAAGCTTAGGTTTATTGCCAATCATTTTGATGTGATGGTGGATTAAGTATGCCTCCAGTTCTGGCTTGGTCCACTTCAATACGTCCTTTGACACATCCAGCTCATCAAAATTGATCCTGGACTCCTTTTTGCCTCCATCACTGGCAGGCTTTCCACGCTTACAACCACCAGCTAACAAAGCCTGGGGCTTTGTTCCTATGCTCTGTTATACGCCACGAATCTTCACAACAAGTGGCAGCTCACTCAAGCGAATTATCTTCTGTGTCTGCATCTCTTCCAACCTGGCAAACACACCATTGGCTGATATCTTCACCTTGCCAGAATCGTTGCATTCCCCAGCCTTCCAGCACTCATTGATGATATGTGTCACTGTAGAGGTCAGCTCAGGGTGCATATTCTTCCTGATGTGAGCCCAACCAGAATAAAAGTTGGGCTCACCATCATCATCCACAAATATGTCTGATGCATGAGCTATAGCACCATCAACAGACAGGTTCATCTTGGACAGGAGCTCATTAGCAAGCCTCATTGCGATGCTTAGGACAGTCTGAGGCTCTCTTACACCATCACACATGTGCACGTCCGGCAATGTCTGAGACTTAAAGTGAGAGTGGCAATCAGCACACTGTGGATAAACTGCTTGTATGGTCTTCATAGCCTCCTCATCTGCATGTAGCTTTTGTACTGATACCCTAAATCTCTTCCTGTATCTCCTCTTTTCCTTCTTACTTGCACACATTTATCATGACTGTCACTGTTTAACATCACACTAACACCTGTAAATGGAATGCCCTCCACACCCATTGGGGGAATCAGTGATGCAGCATGGCACAGAGGAATTGACACAATGACAGGTGGTACCTTTTGGCCAAGGCTATAGTACATTATCATCTGCTGTTTACCAATTCACATGTCGCATGTGCACCCCAATTAATTAATTAGTGAAAATAGTGCACGGTCCGGATACGAGGCACAGCTGCTTTCTGAGAGGGTTTCTACAAGAACCGAGCAATCAGAGAGCATTACAGCTACTGTGGAGTTATTTTGTACCAAATGAAGTCTAAAAGTGCATTCAGGCATGCTATAAACAGCTCCAGAAAAAAGTGTACTCGGTTAGGCTCGAGGACCGAAATTCAGCAAACCGCGTCGCTATGAGTGCATACAGTTTAGCCAATACTTGACATTCGACGCTAGGAATAGCAACTAACATCTTTGCGATAGTTTAACTAAGGCAAAACGTACTTTTCCCAACAACTGTCGCTTTTCCGACTAATTTTCCTAAAGTTGAGTTCAACAGAAAAGGTATTCAATTTTCACCGATCCGGTGTTAAAGCTATAATAACATTTTAGTTAGGAATGCGGGACCAAAAAATGTCAGACAAGTATGTGGTGATCAGAATAGCTGAATGAATGTGTAAGTGAATATTTGAGGGTGCAGCTGATAGAGCACCACTGAAAATTTGTGAATCTGGCAGATGATTACATCATATGTGGAACACTTCTGGATAGAATACAAGGAAAACAAGCAAGTTTGAAATTGGTGTGTGTATGCAACAATCCAAACTTGATCTAACTTGAGTGTGACACAAATTAACGACCACAAAACAACACAAATTTAGAATACTGAAGCAGTCTTGTACGATCAAAACTGTTTGGAGGTGGAATAATGCAGAAACTGTGTAATTGTATAAATATAAGATTGTGAAAAATATAGGAATACAGAATTATTATTGTTCCGGTGGAACGTTCTGTTACAGGCTTGATCCAAGACTGTAATAAGCCTGCTGCAAGATATGACTACACATTGGTGAAAAGCAGCATTTAACGCTGATTGGTTCAAGCAATTACATTAGCCTAAATGTCCAAAGGTGCACAATCCAGTAGAGGGACAGCTTCCTTCCAGCGTGGAACAGCATAAGATCACTGTACCAAGCTGGATTGACGCTGATACAACGGAGCTGTTCACTGGTGCATCCAATTCCCCTGGATTTGGCGTTTTGAGGGGTGTTTGGTTTTGAAGAGACTGGCTAGAGGTCCCCTTTATGGTCCATCCAGCGGCAAGAGCTCACACTAGCACTTTTCGTTGCATATCTTAGCAAGACATTGCAGGTACACAACATTTGAGTCTACAGCACAGCTCACGAGAAAGGTAAAATAAATAATTATTTAATGCACATGCTATAACATGGGGATATTGGTTTCCTGCTTGTTGTTTGTGAGTTGTACTCATAGCAATAGATACTATCTGAGACTCACAGATAACTCACAGTAAACAAATAATGACCATCTTATAGCGTATGTAAATCCCTTACTGGTGAGTGGTGCTGTATGTGGTGTCCCAGCAAGATGAGCTGGAGCTGGAAAGCCACTTTGAGTGTGGGATTGTTGAAAGCTGGGCTGTTGAAGCTCAGACCCAGGTGGCTTCCCATCAGCATCACTATGCTGGAACACCTTCTTGATAAATTGAATGCTGATCACGTGAGTAAGCATGATTGCCTGATGTTGAAAGATGCCATCAAACTCAGATTCTTTGGGTACCTAAGAAGCAGTGAATTCATCAACCTGCGAAGGATTTGACCCAGGATTCAGCCTCTCTCTATTGGACATACTTTGGATTAAAGATGGCCTCCAGCTATCGAGAAGTCCAAGACATTTCAGTGTGGAGAGAGACATCACCATCTCCATAGACTATGTACACTTCATGTCTGCGACTACAGTGTGAGCTTATACTAGACACGGCATGGCCTCATCTGCTTCAATTGATCCCTCTTGAAAGATCTGTTTGAGACACGTGGCTGGGTCATGCCATGTCAGTCATCACCCATGTTTCAAATTCTCGTGATCTTTCTGAATCTATTTGCCCTCATGGACTTATATATGTTAGTAAAATATTAAACTCCCAAGACATATACTTTTGACGCTAATGTTTTGACCACAAAAGTAAACAACTAAACACATAATATCTCAGCTTGTGAGCCACAGTGAGTAATGAGGTTATGAACTCTATTACAGTGCATCTCACTTAATTCATATCGCCTTATAGAATACCCTTAAAACCATATACCATTCATCTACTACCTAGTAGCTTGGTTATTTGAATACTGTTTAATGACATATCCCAGACTGTGTCATTAATATTTCCCTTTACCCCCCCGCATTATATCATAATCACGTGGATTAACATTTACGTGTACGTGTAGAGTACGACGAGTTGTAGGTGCTATTGAACAGATTTATCTCTGCTACACAGTGAATTCTACCCATGTTACACCCTCATACATACATGCATCATCATAATATTCTGGGCATCTTATCAGTGTACATAATTGGCCTCATGAAGTTGTGAAAGCCAGCATAAATATAATTACTAGTAACAACATGCCAGATTTGTGACTTCAGTTGTAAACCACAATACCAGGGCACTCAAATCTATGACTAAAGTTGTATTGGTTTGGTAACTTCCAGCCCACGTTGAATCCCTATAACATAGGTTCTCTGTAGAGCTATTATGACAAAAACCACTAATCATCTGTTGACTCCAATATGCTGTTTATCATTGCTCTTTACAGATATGGTACATGTCTGATTGGCTAGGCTAGCGTGTTTGGATCAAGTCTATTGCAATCTGGTACAAGTAAGGCAGTGGTTAATTAAAGTAAAATTTGAAGTAAAATTGAAGCACAAGTCAAAGGTGGGTGTGGAATAGGCAGGTAAGGTGCAGGGGGTGGACTCCCACCTTTTCCTATTTTGAGATTTGGCTTTTTTGCCCTTTCCCCACAGAATTAAAACAATTTGCATTGTTTCAAACTATAGCTCTGATTAGCCAACACCAAATCTGGCCACAAAGTATACCCTGGACGATGAGTTTTCCTGATGCCACCCTTCACAGTCTTTCCCTCAGCCGACTGGTTAATTAGATGTTTTGCAGAGGTCCCATGTAGGTCCTCCCACATCCTGTTTATGTGACACAATCTCTACATTATATAGCATTCAAAATACTCCGATTACCTTCTTCGTGCTCTCTGGCCAAGTCTGTTTGATTTCTTGTGAGCTGACAACTTCTTGGAACGCTGCACAGAATAAGACATCCAATATAACGTGAGGCACTTCGATGTGAGGTGACAATTTCTTTACTCCTAAATTTGCTTCAAATATCAGTAACGAGTGTTAGGCACACACACACACACACACACACACACACACACACACACACACACACACACACACACACACACACCACACACACACACACACACACACACAACCACCACCACCACCACCACACTACAAAAAGAAGGGATAAGTAATTTATTTGGCCATGATTTCGCCTTAATTAACTTTGCTGGAGTCAGTATTATTTACTTACGTGACCAGGACTGTAAAAACTAGAAATCAGCAAATTAATCTAAGTAGAAGATTGTTTTGCACATTTTCCAACTCACTTGTTCTAATTGTTCAAATTCATTAATGGCTGTTTGTTTAACAGTTACACTGACAATTAATTGAATGTTAACTATTATTCGATTAATTTATGCACTGTACACACTGATATGTACAAGAATCTAACTAAGTTAAATTTGAAGTATGCAAAGCAATTTCCCACTTATTTGACACCACACTGTTACCTCCTAGATGACAAAAAATATTAGTACGCACAAAACATGTTGCATGATCATGCCATTCCAAATGCTATCACACTAACACAACTACAGTACATACCTGTTTCTGTGTCCGTCTTTCACGCAATGTGCTTACAAACAATGAATTTGCTTTTGGTCTCCTGCCAGAAGAAGAACCATCTTTGACGGCGATAGTTTTCCTCCCAGCCAATTTCTGACCCTGCTTTTTATCTGCACCACTGCCAACTCTTTTTGTCTTTGGAGCAGTCAACATCAATTTTTTTGTACGGGATAGTTTTCCACCAGTAGAGTTAGACGATGCAGCAGTTACTGATGTTTGATAATCATCCTGATCACTCTCTTCACTGCTGTGCAAGGCCAACCTCCCTGCTTGTTGGATCTCACTTGCCCCTAATCCGTCCGTGCTGCTATCAAGGTCTATGTCGTCACATGACAATGCACCATCGTCGTCAGCACCCTCTTCCCCACTATCACCACCGCCACTGTCATATCTGCCACCTCCACCATCATCATCATCACTGCCTCTGACATGATCCACACTACCATCATCACTTGCCTTCACCATCATCCACTGCTGCATCAGCTATGACACTACCCTCTCCAGCATCACTACCAGATCCATTGCCACCTCTAGCGTCGCCACTACCAACACTCCCCGCAGCAGTCTTGTAGCCACGTACAAGGTTCTTTGCCCTGTTCAGCTGTACTTTAGAAACCACTCCCTTCAGACTTTTGGATGAAAGTAGTCTCCATCTAGCCCGTTCCCGAAGATCATCTGGTGGCTGTAAGCATGGCAAAGATCAAATCACCTTCATGCTTTCTAACACGCCAAGAAGACACATGTGCCACACAACACCATGACATGACTATTATCATACCTAACATAGATATATGACATACAGTGTTGGGATCCTTTATGATAGTGTAGTTATTCCTTACCAATAATAGGCCATTGTAGATCTTAGAAACAGACGACATGTTGCTTATAAACATGTTGCTGATGCTTTGTGTGTGCAAGTGTGTATCCAAACCTGAGAACTAAATATTCATATCCTATTCGCATAGCGATTCTACAGCTAGCCATGTATATCGTTAACGGATAGCACTATCTTTGCCCAAATGCCCACCTTTTGTTGCCTGAATGACGAGATGCTGCCTAAACATATGTACAGGGCACAACAACGGGTATGCTTCATATGTGATGCCAAAAAAACCAAACAAACAAAGGATTGTATCACTGTGGGTGCATCAATGTGCTTATGATGCAAAAGTGTGCTGTACAAAATAGTTTCCCCCAATCTTGAACCTTCAACAATCTACAAGTGGAAACACCCACCTTTTGAACAAAGGTTATGATAAAAGGTCACATTTCAATTAAGGTTTGAAAGTGTTGGAGGTGAGAGACCCAACAACTTGGTTTCAACATATCTTTACTACCTCTACAATGTGGCTAAGTGTGAAGAAGGATTTGAGGTAGTCATGCAATATTTGTGAGAACTGTCATGATCTTACTCAGAAAGGTTCTTGACAGTGTACGTTGACAATGCCACACCCATGCTGTGGCAGACATGGGAATCTCCCTAACACTGCTGTTTATGCATAGGTTTATTTTGTGGCATAAGGACTTGGCATTTCCTTTGCACCAGGTGTTGCGCCATCTAGGCTGTGTCAACAGTTGCGTGTTGACAGTGACAGGAAATAACTACGTCTAGGGTTGTGGGCAATTTCTATAGCAAGCCTATTTTTTTAATTTAAGTTTGATGCCAGCAGGTGTGCCTTTTGCTAAAGGATCTGGGAGACCCTGAGTAACAGCGTACACCAGCCACCGTTCTGCAAAGCAAGAAGATGATGCCACAACAAAGAAATACCCTGGAGCCTCAAGGGTGTCGTGCATTGCCATACCTAATTTCAAGGACCCACTCCCTACAACCAACTCTCTACATATACATTAATTAGAGTCAGCCGTGTGACAGTTAGCATAGAGTTCAAGCATGAGTTGCATAACGCTACGGAGATAATGTTAGCGTCAAATCAGCCATCATTGCAAGCTTTCCCAAAACAATATTATGGCCGATTATCCCCGAAAACGTGATCCTTTCAAGCCGCTTGGTTTAAAAACGTGGAATGGGCTACACTACGACGAAGTGTTACATCTATGTGAATGCTTGTATTGAAGGCAAGCTTTCAAGTGGGCATAATGACAGCCATACTACTTTCTCTAGTTTTGGGTATTCGAACTGGAAAGATGACAAGTAATGAGAATTAGAGAAGATGACCCTACTCTTCTTGACTGGATAAAAAAACAAGGCCAAATGTATACCAGTGCTGATATTCAAAATGAAATGTTGCAGGTGATGGCATTATCAATTGTCAGAAAAATATCACGCAATATAAAGAACAGATTTGATAGTCATTACACATGTGGACGATGATTTGATTGCTCAGGAAGAATTTGTTGGACTTTTTATTCAGTTGTTGATTCAATAGGTGGTGCAATCCTCACAGCACACTGGGCACCTCCTAGAACATGCACAATTGTCGAGGTCAGTGTTATGACAGGTGCTAGTAGTCTGTCTGAAGCCAAAACAGGTGTTGCAAAACAAATATCTGACTAGGAAAAGAAAGCTATTAATACACATTGCTGTGGCCATGCCCTTAAATCTGGCTGCTGGTGATTCAATAAAACAATCCTGTGTGATGCTCTTGACACTTGTTTTGAGATATCTAAACTATTGAAGTACTCACTTCAGCGTGATGCTTTGTTTCAGAAGTTAAAGAGTGACCTCTCTCTTAGAAACTACTGGATGCAGGGTTTTATGCCTCCACAAGATGGACCGTTTGAGCTGATGTCTATAAAGAATTGTTGAAAACTATACAACAGTTCTTCAAGAACTGTTTGTGGTATGTTGCAATAATGTTAAGGACGCAGAAATTAAAGCTCGAATAATTGGTGTTGCTTTACAATGAGAGAGCTCAATTCTTATGCTTGGTAATTTGGTACTGCAACATAAAGACAATTTGCGCAAGGCCTTACAGAGCAGTGATTTGTCAGCAGCTGAAGGACAGGAGTTGGCAAGCCTTTGTATTGAGACAATAACACGGATTAGAACTCAAGAAAGTTTGCACTTTTTTGGCAAAAGGTGGAAAGCTTTGTTGGTAGGGTTGATAGTGGTGAAGCAGTTTTGTCTGACGGAGAAAAAAAATAGGACCTAAGAAGTTTCCAGAAGAGCCATCATACTTTGTCAATGTATTTGACCATTTCTGATTTCACTATTTTGACGCACTTGATTTGGTTATCATAAACAACGATGTGACCAACCTGGCTATGACACAACACTTTTTGATCAATGCGGCAAACAAGAAGAATTATGATCATGAAATTGAATTTCTATGGAAATGACTTTGACCCAAGCTATTTTAAAGTGCAATTAGAAACTGTAGGCACATAATTGACAAACAAGCAACCAGGACATATTACACTATCATATATCTATTAGCAACTTCGAGATATGTCGAAGGCACTGATGTTTTCACAGATAGTGGTATTGATCCGGCTTATTTTAGTGATGTCTGCAACAAATGCCACGAACGATAGATCTTTTTCTGCACTTCTCATAGTATTTACAAACCACTATGACTCAAGGAAGACTAAATCATCTCATGATCTTGCATGTGTGCATAGGGTTGAAACTGATGCATTAGACATTCATGCTATAGCCAGCAACGTCATGAAATAGAATTACGATCTTTGGACGATACTAAAACTAGTTATTTCTTATTCACCTATATAGATAATGGTGTCCAGTACTCAACTGTAAAAATGAGTGATTTGAATTAATTTGAATGAAGAGAAGCTATTAATCAAAAATCTAGTCTCGTATTACCCCTGAATCATTGTACACAATGACTATCATTCATGGACGCATGGAAGAAACTAAATCAAATTACAAGTAGTACTGTACGTGCAAAGATCTTCGTCCCCCGGTCAAGAACTTACGGCCTTCCCCGGTGGAGGTTTTCAGTATGCTGTTTTTGCATAGTTTTAGGAGTTTTTGCGTTGGCTTCCGGGTCTCTGCCCCAGACCCCAGTTGGGGAGCTTCCAGGGTTCCCCCACTCCCCCAACCTGGACGTTGCCCCTCCCCCCCTGGCTGTACCAAAATTATTGCCCTTCTGACAACCACAGATGTGGCCCGAGGCCAGATATGAAGTACATGTACCCACATTCCCTGTCAAGGCTCTACAGCATCTGAGTCCAAAGCTGCAGCAGATGAGGCAGTGTGCACGTATTGCCATGGTTGCATGAAGTGGCTGGGCTTGAGCCAGTGGGTACAGCACCTACAGTGCAGCCTACATTGAGTGGCCCGAGACGTGTGTCGGCCAAACCCAAGACTCGTCAAGAGCCCTACAGCCGATATGCTGGAGGCTATGCAGGTGGCTGCCATCCCTCCACGACAGAGGTCAGGCTGTTGGCAATGCACCCGATAGCCTTTCTGAGGTGTGATGAGCTTATGAAGCTTAAGTGCTCTGACATCACTATTAACGAAGAGGGTATGGTGGTTATTCACGTGGCCTCCAGTAAGAAAGACCAGTACAGAGAGGGTTCCTCCCTTGTTGTGACTGACAGTGACTGATACCTGCCCAGTTAACATGATGGAAAGATATTTGGGATGGCTCACACATGCGTGTTTAGAATTTCTAAGACCAAGACTAGTGAGAAATTGAGGAAATGTGGTGGGGTGGTGGGAGACTTGGCTACAATGGAGTACAAGTAGCAAACATGTGATTGTGTGCGTTTGATACCCGAGTACTACACTACCTTCTTTTGGGTCATGCATGGGTATGTTTGGCAATTGATATGATGTGATTCTAAAACATTATTTTCATTTTCTACCAAGCCTGGGGTCTACTTCAAATTTAGTCTCGTACCCAGACCCATGCTATGGCAGCAGATGGATTACATCACTGCTACATGGAAGGTACCCAGACCCACGCCTGCTACGTGGAAGTAGGGTCTGTAGAATCTCTGGACAAAATCATGGCCACCATGGTTTAGGTACAATCAGATTGCAGACATGCATAATTAGTGATTTTTTTATTAGCAGGAATGTGCTTATCCAGCCTGTCTTGGTGACAATTGACTACATGATGTGCCTACAAGGCCATCAAGATTTTGTGATGACCTCAGGTGAAAGTAAGACAGCAGCTGAACCAATAATTATCAGACCTCACTCAGCCTTGGCAAATCTAGCTCCTGCTTTAATTGAAAAAAATTTATTAAATAGCCAAAAGCATCTCATGCAAAGCATATGGGAAGGTGTATTGTCTATTCCATTGCTTTAATTACCCACCGCATGTGACAGTGGTATGACTAAATGTTAATAATGACATTCCATTTTCTCCACACCCTACTTCCACGTTGCAAGATGTAATTCATTTGCTGTGGTAGCATGTGTCTGGGTACGAGACTATTCAAAATTTGTCAGCCACTTAGCCGGTTGAAATGAAGTACATGTATTGCAAGTTCCTCTTACACAGAAACTCCTCCTTTCATATGTTGCAAGCGTGTGATGGTAGTGTCCCATCTAAATTTCATGCACACTGTACAAACATATTCCTTCGGGCTGGGGTCTTTCAAGCTCTTGTTATTCGTTTCATTAGTTGTTGATACTTTGTCATTTGGGAGCTGCACTATGTGTAGTGTTATTGGCCACTAAAGCAACTAATCAAAACAAAATGTTTACGATTAGTGTGTTATGTACCTGTGGGTTACCACATCGAAGAAAGGTCACAAAAGGAAAACTGACCTTTAAGACAGCGAATACAGCATCATATCACTTAGCGTTGTCTAGTGTGTGGCATGCACACCCACGATGTCTGCAAACAAACAAAACATGTGCTCAACCTTACTGTTCACTGCAACACCACCTTTGAGTGCCTCTGCGGCCAGCTCAGACAGATCAAACTCCTGCAGAGAAAAATAGGTGATCATGACTACATTACATCGAAGACATTGGTGCACGCGCAATGGAAACTCCCAAAGAAAAAAAAACAAAACAATTACGCTATTAATTGAGTTGCCAGGATGATACAACTTCCTCGGAAACAAAGCAAATGTTTAGAAAATGATTATGATGACAAATTAATTTATGGGGGATATAAACTTACATCTAGTTAACAGTAAATTGACACCCTGAAAGCAAAGCTGCATGTTCTTATGCACACATAGAAAATGATGTATTAAAAATTTCGTAATTCTTAGGACATGACTTTAGAGCTGCAATTCCCTATCATTAAATATAGGCATAAAAGCCAAAGGTTGTAACCCCCCCCCCCCCCCCCCCTTATGTATTTCAGGAGCTAATGTATACGTCACATGGCCTCATAAGTCAATTGTACCAGTTTATCATAATCAAGACAAACACTTTGTGTTCACTATAAAAGGATATGTTTGTCAGCATGAATGCAGTACATTGTGTTTACGCATTTCTGTACTTTTCATAACACTACCCCCTTGTTTCCCTTCCCCCCCCCCCCCCCCCCCCCCCCCCCCCCCCCCCTTTGTTTCCCCTCCTCTAATTCTCAACATCCACACTTGACCCTTCAAATTATCCCCACAAGTTCCCTCCCTGGTTACATACTACTGTAAACAATGCTGCAGCAGCACTGGGATGTGAAGTCCAATCACACTTGAACTAACTCCTTTTCCAACTAACAGAGAATGTGCCTTAACCAACCTTGATATGCTCCAGCTCTTCCAGGCATCGCTGTGCCTTTCTCTTATTTTTCAGCACTTGCGTTTCACTACCTCTGTGATTGAGATGACCAGAATGTCATAATAATAGGCTAGTGCAAGAAACACTTCACTTCATGATGGTTAACACGGGAATGACATGTGCCCATTGAAGTGTGGGAGTAAGTTAAAACTGCATGAAAAATGGTGTGCTTACTTTGCACCAATGCAAGTTTTACATAGCACGCAACTACACAGTATGTATGTTCCAAGCATCTGATTGTGCTAATCTTAATCCTGGTGCATGTTCTGTGGTGTGCACTGTGTGTGTGTGTGTGTGTGTGTGTGTGTGTGTGTGTGTGTGTGTGTGTGTGTGTGTGTGTGTGTGTGTGTGTGTGTGTGTAAACCTAATCCTGGTGCACTGCTTAACAAAATTATGTTCTATGGTGTGCACTGTGTGTACGTGTGTTAGTGTACGTGCGTGTGCATGCATGTGTGCGTGAGTGGTTAGTGTGCACGTTCAAGAGTACTAGTACCCAGTACGCGTGTGCACGTGTTTGTGCGTGCGCCTACGTACGTGCATTGGGTAGCTTCCTACGCACAATGTACAAGCCCCAATCCATAAATTATGCGCAAGTTTGACAGCACACCGTGAAACACTCGTGGCGTATTTTGCTTCACTCGCTAAAAAGTCACAATGTCTAAACTAGCTATGGGCAAGTAGTCCCTTACCGCTTTGCTTCGAGCGCTCTGGCCCTTTTGGTTAACTTCTGTATTTCAAACAACTTGGCTCTCCGTAATTCGCGTTTCACTTGCAACATAGTTGTATTATATATACGCCACGTGCCCAAACAAAAAAAAACGGAAGTGTCCGAACAGATTACATTACATGCGAAGAGCTGATCGAGGTATAGTTTATATGGCTATGACACTGTTGCACAGCGCAAAGCTCTACGTACATCCCACCAAGGATTTTAATAATGATGCAGCTTGCACATAAATAACATCCATTCAAGCTGACGCTACCAGTTTTAACAACACGGTGATAAAAATGGGGATCATCAGGCACATCAAAACAAATACAAACATCAAGTCGGGAGCAGACAATGTCAACATTTATGAAATTTTCCACATGCAAGACCCAGTCCGATGGAGAGGCCAACAACAACACAGCATCCAAATGAAATGAGAGACAGCAGTATGCAGCAACCACGGTGCTTCTTCCGCTCCACTAACGATGGTTTCAAAGCACTGAGATACAAGGAAGAGAAATGGTAGTTACACTGCACTCTTGAAGATACAATACATAACAAAATAAAGTGGTTGTTCGATGGGGGGAGAAGGAAAATGTTACCATTCTCAAAATTCTTAAAATGGTGGATGGGGTCCCTGCCACCCATCCATCCATTACAAAACATTAAATCTTACCTGCCATTAAGAAGTAGGCAATGAAACTAATACGATTCTCAATCAGCTCAGTGTCAGACTAATTTAGCTGGGACTGATGTCCATGCAAAGGAAAGAGCACCAAGGCTATCACATAAATGTAAGCATACAAAACATCACCTTCTTTAATTTAGAAAAACATTGAGGGAACATCATAATCTGACAATCTATAAAAGTTGACATTTGGGGCCACAGGGGAGAGACACTCTCCCCCAATAAACTTTTGTTCCCCCCCCCCCCCCCCCCCTTTTCGGCTGTTCACATATACTCAGAAGGTACAGAATCAAAAGGAGGGTAGAAAAGTAATTCTTTCCCTTGAAACTAATGTCAATTACTATCCATGTTTGCTTCACACTGGTAATCAACCACACACCACCAGAGAATTTAAAAAGGGACCGAAGATAAAGTACATGACCATCGTTCCTGCTACAACTGCAATAATACAATACAAAGGACAGCCATGGATAAGATCTGTTAATCTCAAGTGGTCTTAACAATAACTGACTACGGAAAACGCTGCCAAAACACCTCAGAATAACTTTCAACTGTGCAAAAGGAGAACTCTGTCTCCTGACTATGCCCCCCCCCCTCCCCCCAGCTGGTCAGCTGACATAGCCATCAATGGAAGCAAAATATAACCATATCCAGCCATACCAAACCTGATTGTTTTGAGCCACAGAGTATGCTGTGGACAAGAAGACAAGATGAGGATGGAATTCTAGAATGAAATTACAGATCAATTAGAATTTGCCAGATGTTTTTTTTTTTTTTTTTTGAGATGAGAAACGTTTTATTATAATTGCTCATTCCCCTATAACATGGAGTTGCCAAACAAATGCTACTCCACTGATGGATGTACTGCATCTGAACATAGCTACTGAAACCATATGACACCCTTGAAGGTTATCAAGTTGAATGATGGCTCTGAACCCGTTTGATACACTTGAATGACGACAATCGAGAACTAGAGAGAGTTTGGGTATCAGGGAGTACAAAGGCCAGGGCCAAAGGGTGTTGAAGGCACTAGCAAAGCCAATGTTTGTATTCTGTCATCAAAAACCACCTGTCTCTTACCCCAAAACTTTTTCAATCTTTAAAGCCATCCTCCTTGGTGACCCCCTCATCCTCCTCGGTGACCCCCTCATCCTCCTCAGTGACCTCAAAGCGCCTTAAGTGCCATACTGCGCACTTTGCGCGCAATACAAAAGTCCCTGTATCTGCCACTGCATAGTGCTGGGTCAAGAGAGCCTTGCATGGATCAATGACGATCCTTGCAGTACTGTGGTGAACAAGGAAGATCTCCAAACTTCTCCTGGGACAGTGTAGATCAAACAACTCAAGCGAGCCTTTACAGTGTAATCTACAGTAGTAGCCTTTACAGTGTAATCTACAGTAGTAGCCTTTACAGTGTAATCTACAGTAGTAGCCTTTACAGTGTAATCTACAGTAGTAGCCTTTGCAGTGTAATCTACAGTAGTAGCCTTTGCAGTGTAATCTACAGTAGTAGCCTTTACAGTGTAATCTACAGTAGTAGCCTTTGCAGTGTAATCTACAGTAGTAGCCTTTGCAGTGTAATCTACACAGTAGTAGGCCTCAGGAGTCTGCAGAGCAAAATAACTGGTCCCACAGAGGTTGTGAGTAAATAGTCTTGATAACATTTTCAGGCTATGACAAAGTTAATTCCATTCACCATGGCAATTGATTATGTTCGAACGGAAAACTGCATGGCAATTCCAGCTTTGTCTGTGGCTTGTACCTCAAAGACCTGTTTTTCAACTCTGGCAAAACAGGGAATGAAACAGTGACTAATCCTGTTGATGTGGCAAAGCAAAAACTGCTAGCTCAGAAACACAAACAAGTCAGCTTAAATAATACATGCATGTCCATTGCAATGGTCGAAGGTGCATTTTCGCCCTGAGTAAGGTAGCTATTGAGATTTTGGCTACACTGACTATACATGCCAGTTCTACTTCCAGTAAGTGAGTGTTCTCCAAGCTGTCACGTGTTCATACAAAAGAGAGATGTTCCTCTCAATGGAGACTTAGCTAATGTTTGTCTCTTTCTGAATTATAATGAAAGACAGTTGGGAGCTATACAAGTCCTCCCTGGCAATAAGTAATATCATTTTATGCTTCCGATGATTTGGCTGAACTTTTTTCTGTTCATACGTGGCCAACTCCATTATTACTAGTTGTCAAAATGTTGTGGTGTGTGTGTGTGTGTGAGAGGGGAGGGTTAAACTTTGAATCTGGTACATTACTTCGGTTTATCCGAAGGCGTCCGATTGTTTATCATCGCTATTGAATAGTCCGCACATATTCGAAAACTCGGTGGTTTAGACGGTGGGATAATTACTTCAGAATTACACTCAGATGACATTAAATAAGCCTTGTTATCGAACAAGTTGCACGCTGATTGCCCCAATGACGAGAGCTGAAAGCATTTGTAGAAATAATGGTGCTGTATATTAGGCACAGAGCTATTTAAATAGAGCAGTAAGATAGTTTAGCTGTAGTAATTTCAACATTAACTCTTTGAACGCCAAGTGCATGTATACATACATGCTCACAACGAGAATGATCTGCCTCACCATTGATGCAGTGCTATGTGTTACATTGTGTTGATCAAAATCACTTTGAATATGCATGCAAGTGCAATGCTGACATGTACGTCAAATGTTTGAAAATATGTGGTCCCAGTGTAAGCACACTGTGTGCTCATTATAACCCACTGGCACCATTTGTTTGCAACAACCCATAATACGAACTCGCAAAAAGGGGGGGGGGGGGGGGGGGGCCCGGGAGTGGTGGTGTAGTGGTGTGGGGGTGGGTAAATAGACTACACTGATCTGGGCTACGCATTCTCGTTCTTGGAGTATTGAAGTGATGCATTAGTGAAATGAAGTGAGGTCATCTGAATAATGGGTTCTTTAGCCAGCGTGAGAGAGACATAATTACTTCGTACAGTGCATGTATCATAGAGCTGTGACTGATCAAAAAAATTTTGCTCGCAATACCTAAATCATGCACGAACGATGTAACGGTTGTGTGTGCATGCATGCATATACGCACTTGACGTTCAAAGAGATAAACCGTAGAGTAGTGAAGTTAAGTGAATTACGACAGTTAGCAAGTGTGACTTACTCATATGTCTTTGGTGGCAACAATGGTTGGCGTTCAATTATGTCCTCGTTTGCAGGGTACATGACGAATCGATAAACAAGCTGGTTTTGAGAACTTTACTTGCTACCACCACCCATCTGGCGCTCCACAATATTTATGACTGTGTGTAATTAGAATTTAAATGACCATTAATACCGTAAGCTAACGAGATATACGCGCGCTTGCAATACACACCCAACGGATATCAAATTTGATCAAACAATGTACCATATATGTATCAAATATGCGTACACATATTTGGCACAAAAAAATATAAGTAGCCGATATGAATCAAATATGGAGCTTCATTCAATGGACGAAATATGTATTATGTTTGCGCCAAATATGTGGTGCTCAGTCCATACCAAACATGCGATGCCATATGTGTACCAGATATTTGTATCAAATATGTGCCCAGTCCCCATGCGTATGGTTATCCTGGCTTCTACACTAGTAGATTTCTGTTAAAATATAATCCGTTTTCAAAAAACGCATGCAACTGTACAAGTACATAGACTGCACGTAGTTCCATTCAACGAATCATCCAAAGAACGCTGGCAAATGGAGAAGGTAGCACGATGTTCCAATTAAAGCACCTATTAACAGGAATCACAATATATAAAACAGTGGGAAAGAGGCACACGTTCTCTTACCTTTTCTTTTATGAGAGACAAAAGGCATAAATGCTAACGTACAGTCTGTGTGGCCGGTGTTGTTTCCGTCCATAAGCTTTCCTGTCAAGATATAGAACAGTGACAAAGAGGCACATATTCTCTTACCTTTTCTTTACGAGAGACAAAAGGCATACACGTTAACGTACAGTTAGTGTGGCGGGTGTTGTTTCCGTCCATAAGCTTTCTTGTTGATCAAGCTCAATTTAATAAGTAGGCATAGCTCTACACTGCTTACCTTAAACGTCGAACCTAAAACTATGGGGAAAATAAAAATAATAATACCCCGGTACGCTAACTGGTGCCTACCTCTTTGTTGTTAACCGATGCCTGATTGTTTCACGTTGATCATGACTACCAGGAAGAGAGCAGCTACATGCACGAATATGTACCTCTGGACATTACTCTTGTCCACGGCGGTTTGCTCTCATTGAACGCGTGGAAAGTAGGCCCTCCGCCCCGAAAAATTGAAATGATTTACGTGCCCCATAGCAACGAACCTGACAACCGATGTCCTTTAGAACCAGCTATGTTACTAAGTTCGTAAACGCATTAACACTTAAAAGCCATACTAGAAGCGATAAACACCTCTGACCTTTATTTTAAGCATAAATCACGTGGCCTGACGTTGTTGACTGTTGGCTCTAGCGCTTCGAAAGCAATTGACTTACAAACGGTGATCGCCGACCTCGTGTGTTCAAACGAAGATAACGACGCTCAGGAACCGAGACAGAACTAACCCAAACTATCACGGTACAGTGAATAGAATGCTCTATCTGTTTTTGGTACAAGCTAACGGTGACGCATTTTCTGAAGTAGTTTTCAAGCCTTTAGAAAATCCGCCATTTTGGCGTCTTTTGGGGGTTGGAATTGTTGCAAGTATTTAACAGAATGTCATCTCACGTTTCTCCTGGTATTAAATACTTGAAAGTGAGCTGCATTACACAGCTATATATTCTTTACACTCTTTGCTGGAGGGATGGCAGCTATCAGTTATGGTTCAATGCTTAATAGATGTTCTTTAACTGTGCACAGCAGATTAAAGCAAATACCAAGCCAAGTCTATTAAACTTGGCATGAATCAATTCAGCCCCCTGTTCTCCCAAAAGGCTGAAGCCAGCATGGTATGTATTTGCCTATTTCATGATCCTCCAGGAGATGCATGTTAATGGGGACTGTTGCTTCAGGATATGGTAAAAGGCCATGAACTCTTGAATAGCCTTGGAATCCACCTTCACTGGCTGGTATAAACCCTTCATGCCAGGTAAGCCTGACAGCACTGCAACCGAAGTAAGAGTATTTGTATTCACCCTTACCTTTCATTTTCATTTAAGAAGTGAACAACCTTATCTACCAGATGAGGAACGTAAAATAAAGGAGCTCCTTTGATTTCATCTCCACCTGAAGGAAGTGGAAATGTAAAGGAGGCAACTTTCCCTTTCCTTTTATCCCCCACAATGTGGCTGGAGATGCGACACATCTTTTCCTCACCAGCCAGATGAATCCCTGATGATTTCAGACACCTGAAAATCAGTGAGTTACCTTTGCTGCATTGCATTATGATATCATATCATCTTAGAAGTCTCAATTTATTCCAAGGTATAGCAAGACCAGCCTTTATTGCCAATACCTGAGCTGGACCAATCTCAATGGATGATGAGATTCTTGCAGCAGCTAGCCAACAAACATTGTCGCTCTTCATCACTGAGGATGAGAACATCTGTTTGGATGAGGGCAAATGATTCTCCACTGACAATACTTCGTATTCTCTGCATTTCAGAGCATCTGGTCCTTGAGCAGGCGGCTGTGGTTTGTTGCTTGGCTTTGGTGACTTGCATGAATGTCATTGGCTAAGGTGAGGGTAGATATTATGTAACCTCAGTACCAGTCAAAACACTTCCTTAACTGCTCCTCCTGTAGCAAGCTTTACAACACCTTTGTCGGAACTGGTAGAGATGGCCCTCTATAGCAGCTCAGCAGCTTGCTTCTCAGGTGTAAGTGATGGTACACACTCATGCCCTTCATAATCACCACTTCTAATGTCCATGTTGCAACTAGCACAATGTCTTCTAATATCTGATAGCAGCAGAGGAGTATCACATTTGATGCTGGTCTGACATGGGATGGATCATCGTCTGGGCAACGGGGACAGCTCACAGCACCAGATGCTGCTATGCACTCTGTGAGGCACTTGCATATCAGTGCACTTCACATCAATTCTAGTGGCTGTGAAAGAACGTTGAAACACAGTGCACACTTCAGTTTCTTTAAGATCGACAGGTTGTTCACGCTGGCCACAGTTGGACTAGGCTCATGCAATAAAGCTGGTGGAGAGGCAATCATCTGAAGATGAGCTATTAGTAGTGTACTAGGTGCTTGGCGAACACTTCTTTCTACTTTTGGCCTTTTCATGTGTCCACGCACATGCACTGAATTGTTCGCACCATGATGTCATATTATTGTATTGTTCAAATAAAGTACATTGTACCTTGCATTGATGAAATGTATGTTTGTGCCACTGAAATTCACTGATTGTACACTGTGCATGATGCACCCCCTTCAGTTCATTATGGCGCTGATCGTTCTAACAATCAAATTGCTTACAGAGCAAGCAGAAACTTTCAGGATGTGTGTTAACATCATCCCCCAGAAGTGTTGATGTCAAAAGCTATTCAATTTTTCAGATCAGCTATTAATGCATTGCATTCATATGATCTTGGCTTTGCTTTGGATTTCCACAGCCTCTGTCCACCCACTCTACAACACATGGGCACTTTCTCTATGTGGTAATCCGTACCTATAATCATGCATGTACCACGTACATGTACATGTACGAATGAAACCACAACTTGTATCGATTATTCATGAAATTCGCTCCGCTTGTTCGTGTGATAGAAAATGCGTCACCACTTCAGGTTCGTATATACGTATTGCCACATGCCTCCCGATCACTACCGTAGTATGCTTACCTTCCAATTTGGTTCCTGAAGTTAACGTCGTCTTACTTTGTAATGGCCCCTTTAAATATACGTGCCGCGTGACCTTACAAAAACGGCCTGCGCGTACTGTTCATGAGTCATGTAGACTATGCGTATAGAGTGGGCATGTTAGAAACTTAAGCACAGTGCGTGAATTTGATTTCATATTTTGATTTGCAGTTTCTGGTGAGTCATGGTAAGCTTTGAAACATTGGGTGGCTATAATGAGGCGTCACTTCAGAATTATAGAGTGATACCGTAAATTGTCTAATTGTACACCCAGTTTCCAGCCGCATACAACCGTGTGTCATCCCCCTTTATTATTTTTTTTACGGCGCACGCGCTTAAATACTATTGTTGTCGTATATTTAGAATTAGAGGTTAACCACATTAATCATTGGACATACAGTAGATGTTGTAGGCATACATGTCATTGTTCCAATCATGTTTAAATAAAAGCTGTCCATTGGACTGTTCTTTCAGGGTGCAGGAGCTGCTGGACTGGTGACAAATGGAAACAGCACATACAAGGGTAGAAGGTGGTACAAGTAGAAGCTGTTTGGTCAGTGTCAAAAGAGGACAGTCTATATCGTTCAATATGGGTTCCCCAAATGAGCCCACCATTTCTTCAAACAGCTGAATGAGGCAATACGATAAACTGCTCCTTTCCATAAAACAGGCGTGAAGAATTCCATACTGTATCTATGTTACCAAGATGTGATATATTGTGACACATGCCATATACTTACTTTGTTACGGTAGAACAACTTGATGCAGTTAGTCACTTTGATGGTGGCATTTTTTGTCCCAGCGGTACATTTGTACAAATACCCTAATGCATCCATGCTGATTTCAGCTCCATGCTGCTGCAACTGATAATGCCCCCCATCTAGTAGGCAACCTAGTGCACAGCTCTGCTCACATTTACAATATATGAGCACATCAGACAGCTTTTGGAGCTTCCGCGATGCCTTCAAGAGAGGGCCATTGTATACCATATCAATGCATGGTATTTACATACCTCAAGTTTCCCAAATTCTCCATGTGTGTGAGTCTTGGGTGTGTACCCATTCATGAAGTGTAGCACTTCAGTAGTCTTAAACAGTTCGCGGATAGCAGGACTACAGCTATGTAAGTCAGTTATAATCAAAGTTTCATATAGTATATAATTACCCACCGTTCATTGTTTGGTCCATAGCGACCTCCTGAGACAACATAGGTTAGGTGCTCTCTAACACTGAACCCAACAGCTATATCACGACTGGGATTGTGGCAATTAGAGTGTACATTTTGGCAGCGAACCAGGGAATTAAATGCCTCGCACCTACATGTGTCACATATCAGTATTGGTGAAAATGTGACACATTCAATTTGTGTACCTTTCAGTGTTGTACGCAGATGTAGGGCCAAATTTGCGTAATGCTGCCGGAAGGTGTAGCACAAGATGGACCTTCTTTTTTTTCAACATACTGGGGTTATGCTCTTTGATGGCTTGAACAAATGCATCACAGGTACCCTGGTAGGCATCAAGCATAGATGTCTGAAGTGTACCACAATAAGCAATTCTAAAAACCTGGATTAGGGAAACATAAAGAGCATGCTGGCATGGTTGGTGGATATGCACCTTTAACATTGCTATCCACACATATCCAGGAATGGCCCATACATAGGCGGTCATCTTGCTTTTTATTTCAAATTGAATTTTAAACACTTGTAAATTGTCCTATAAATCGGTCTGATCATGACATATGTACTTAAAAAAATTATTCCATTAACCATTCTTGAACTAAAATCAAGACAAAAAATTAATTTATACCGCGCATAATTTATTCATCAAAATATGTCATTGCGTAATGCCTTGCGTCATCCGCCAGAATTCTTCAACTAATCATTGAACAAAATGGTGAATAAATATATGCACAGTAAGTTAATTTAGCTGAAGATAGAACTTAACTATAATACTAATAGGCTGATAATAACCGGACAATGTGGGGGGGGGGGGGGGGGGGAGCCGAGCGTTTCGATACGAAAGAGCGAGGGAGAGCCCGATATGGTTACTGCCAGCTTCTGGCCTGATACAAAAGTACGATAGTCCCAGACTAGTACCGTAGGTCTCGACTGCCAAGAGGGACACTATGATGTCGATCGTCATGGACACTTTTGACCTATATAGTGTGTTCCTTATCGTGTTCGTTTAGCCTGCTTGCAGCTCGATGAATGAAGCGCGAAGGCTAATAGGCACGTGCACTGATACAAAACATAGATATTTGCAAATGGCACTTTTCAGTACAGTTTGCGACCTACGTAGGCATTTCAGCCCTACCTAGATCGATTAACATCAAATCTGCACGTGCCGTATTTTGAATCTTTGTCTGCATACATGTGTATGGCCAGGCCAGAGTCAGTAACTACACGTAAAACGCTTTAATTTTAATGCAAATCACCTTCGTGGGGCTTCAATGGAATAGCACTATCCCAATGCTTTCATTTTTTTTCTTTAAAGAAAAGTTTTGTGTAAACTCTGTAGCGCTGATCAGTCTATCACTAGGCCAAAGCCTCTGCATCAGGTTAAAAGCATACTATAAAACCCCCCCCCCCCCCCCCCCCCCCCCCCCCCCCCCTTCTATGTTATGCCAATGCTTGCTGGCACAGGCCCAAACCCCTCCCCTGTATCTGCACAGTGTGTGGTTAGTGCAAACATGTAATGTGCATTTAAACATACACAATTTGTCCTCTTCTGCTATTGCTATTACTAACAATGAGTGTGGCTGCACCATACGTACTTCTGAATGGTGTCAGCAGTTACTGTAAGTGGCTGCACCAATGCGAGTGTTGTATTTGGCTGGATTGTAGCCACATTGCTCCACCATACCAGGGATAGGAAGGTGGAGCGGAAGTTCTTAGATGCGAGTGGCGTCCCAACTTTGAAGTGGAAGAGGGGTGAGTGGAACAGTGGCAGCATTATTTGTAGGCCTCCATTGCTAGAACTGCCTGCCTTTGGTACACTCAACACACCTGCCCATCTGGTTTGCTTGATGAAGAAGTGCATGCCAGCTGAGTACAGTGGAACGTAGGGGTATTTCAGTAAAATTGTTGAGCCTAAGGTGGATATCCCTGGAGGTGTTGAACACTCCGGATGGTCAGTCTCAGCATTGGGATCCTGGTGCTGCTCTCCCCAGTACAAAACCAGATACAGGAGTGTCCTTGAGTAATATTTCGCCTCATCTCCATAGAAACAGTCCCAAACAGACTTTTAACACAACTCTTGATATTGAACCCTAGAAAAAAAGTACCAGGACTTTATGCATCAGACGTAAATGCCTCTACCACTAACCAAAGGTTTTGCATGAGGCCCAAAGCACACTCCACCCCCCCTCCCATCATGTACATGTACTTGATTGTAAAGTTTATGGCATCAGGCCCATGCCACATACATGCACATGTAGGTACTACATGTACGTCAATAGTGTTTGCTTCTTAGAACTTGGTACATGTACATGTCTAGCTCAATAGCTAACATCAGATTAGGATAACCTCAGTTTACATAGCAAACAATGCCCTTTTGTTGTTGACCTCTGAGCTGCACAAATGAATATTATATTTATCTTACATGTACCTATGGGACAGCATCCAGCAAAATCAGGCTTGTAAGGTTATAATTTTATTACTATAAAAATTTCACGTTACATTAATAAATTTTTACCTTTCCTTTTCGTACACTTGTTCCCACACCATTTCTGTACCGGTACATACTGATTGTGTGTGCATGTGTGTATGTATGTATACACGTGTGCATGTGTGCATATGTGTGTATGTGTGTGTGCATGCGTGTGCATGTATGTGTTGAAAAGTGCAAAGCAATAGAAAACTTTCCAATGCCCTTGATACTTCTAAGCTCTGAAGCCTTGCATATGGTGGCAGTGAATATTATTGCTACTTGTGCATGGCAGGACTGGGCCACTGGAAAGTTTAGCAGCTGAATGGTAATACATGTACATGTAAGCTTAGTGTTCACATTCAACTACACCAAACTTTCTTCAAAAGCACAGACCCATAGCTACATGTACTTCACAAGCACAGCACCATGGCTATACAGCACCATCAAGCACATAGGATGATATTAAAAGGTGGGGGGGCCCACTTTGACAAAAATAAGAATGTGGCAATGGGCCCCATGCTTCCTACAACTGTACACCACTGACCTTAGCACCACTTCACAGTCACTGCACCATGACTATTTCACAAGCACTGCACCATAGCACTATGTCACAGGCACAGCACCGTATTAGAGGCACTGCACAATAGCACTACACTACACAATAAGCACCAAATCACTAATATGGAATGAAGGCCTGCTTTTCTATGGATGTTTTAATGATTTTAGAAGCTTCGTACACATGTGTTTCGCGTATGGCGCGTAGTCAAGGATCGGGGACTTGGTTGCTCAAAGATATCAGCACATCAGCAACAACACTACACAGCAGAGTATATCACGTGACCCCCTGTAACATCGACCCGCCCACAATACACACCCCAAACTGTGTGTATATGTGTGTGTGCTTGTACATGTATGTACTTGTGTGTGCTTGTGTGTGTGTGTGTATGTGTGTGTGTATGTGTGTGTGTGTGTGTGTGTGTGCGTGTGCGTGTGTGTGTGCATGTGTGTGTGTGCGTGTGTGTGTGTGTGTGTGTGTCTATCACCAAGATCAGGGGGAAAGGAGGGTTAATTTGCTAGATATGTTTTAGTTGTCTACAGTAGAAGTTACAGAAGCCTCATGTGTGTACATGCATGTGTATTTGTCACAATACAGGCAACACACACAAACACAGCCCCTCCCATTTGCACATGCCATAACTAATTGACCACAATATCACATCATGTGTGTGTGTGGTGTGTGTGTGTGTGTGTTTGTGTGTGTGTGTGTGTGTGTGTGTGTGTGTGTTCACCAAGATCAGTGCCATGTTTGAGCCACTCCCTTACCACACTGGTAACGCACACACACATACACAAACAGCCTTACTCTGTTCTGGCTTCACATTTTTCACTGTTGCATTTGTGGTATTCAGGCTCAAGATAACTCAGCCATGTAAAGGGCTGTTGAAATGTTGTCCATATGTAACACACATACACACATACAATACAAACATACAAAAAATTAATTGTTTACACATACACAGATATGCATACTTGTATGAGCATGCACTATTTGTATACCATCCCTTGAACTATTGTATTCATTGTTATCAACAAGACCTTTACATTGGTACATGTAGCAGAGAATGGTTGCAGAGAATGTCTGAGAGTTTGTTTGATCTGTGTGATGCGTTTTAGTGCTTGCGTGTTGTGTCATATCGAGTAATCGCCCATACATTGGCGGTCATCTTGTGATTTATTTCAAATTGTTCACTAATAAGTTTCACTGTGATGCAGTCGACAACACATGCACAACATTCACGTTTGAGTCCGTTGCCAACTTTATACATATGTCCATATGCACATGTGCATACATTACATTGACAAAGCCTGCTACATACCACACTGACACAATAAACCATTTGTAAATAGTCACACCGTATAACTATGGTGCCTTCACATGAGTACACTAGCTACGGTGCCTTCACAGCGGTAACTGAATATACATGTAAGTACGCAAGGTAGCTAAATATTACAATAAAACACAAAGCATGCAGTGCAGGGTAAGAAATGACTGACATTATTGCAATTACCAAGTTGAGAGATGTGCAATGCCTAGGCCTACGTAAGTCATTGCCTTGCACATGCATTTTATATTTATTTCACCTGAAAGATTGCAACGGCGTTTTGCTGGTGGTGGATGTTGCAACGCAGCGCCAGACAGCAGAATAAAATACGCTACCACGCCGTTGACGCTGCTATCAGCTTCTTTGATACTCGATAAATCGGTGCGCATTTTCTAGAATTAAAACACATCATGTAGCCGTATTACTATTGGGGCCAATAGTAGCTCCGGCCACACCTATACTAGTAGTTGTACTTCAGTTACTTAGATAAACTACCAACGTAACAGCCTAACAGCAATACAATTATGAAATGGGCCCGGCGATGTTTACAAAAGATCCGGAACGTATGGGTACGATAACGTACATTTATATGTAGGCTACTCAACTGGTAGCAACAAACCTTGTTACGTAGCGTTAGGAGGCGTGCAGAATCGATTTCAGGCCCGATTTCATACTGTATAAAACTGGTACAGCTAGGGAGATACTCATTTGCCTTGTGAGTCGATTTTGAGGGCACGAGACGGAGACAACAATCCGATTCGATATAGGATACTTCTTTCAATTATGGAAGCCGATTTTTAAATACAAAGACCCAATTCTCAATATATATTATAGTTCTTCGATGTACTAGCTACATGTTTTTCCTTTGGCAAATTGGCGAATCGTAAAGGTATTGACACAAATGGTCATAGAATTTGTAATGAGAAAACGCACCCATTGACTACGTGTACGTTGAGGACAATGTTATGACAATCCTAGGGAAGCGACGCCTTAAATAGGAAAAATACGGCGACCCCACTAAAAATCATGGCAAATGTAGTGTACTAACAATCCCCTTTGGCAAATGCTGAGAAAAATCTGGTGTGCTTGGTATTAAAGTACCCCATACATGTCTACGGGAAGTTATACGGGAATATTCGGTGATTCGCAAACCGCGAATTAGCTTTCCCTTTGACCGCTCATTTCTGGATATGACTTCCTTTTCTCCAGCACTCAAGTATGGTTCCAGAATAAACAAGGCCATTTGTGCAAATGCTTTGATGTCACGACCAACCAAAGAACCACTGTAATTGCATATCCTCTTTGGTTTTGGTATCACCTCAAAACCCGAGTAATCAAAAGCATTCATGAAGGCCTGCATCTGCTCCTTCTCCTTCTTGGTCAGTCTCGACATGACGTCATGAAGAAAATACTTCAGTGGACCTAGTACAAGGGTATGCAGTGCCTCTAGAGGTGTGCCTCTGGGGGTGTATAAAGTTTAGACATAAGTAATCGCAGCTAGTAAGGTCCATTTATCTCACTTACAGATATGGATCCAATGTCAGCTTGAGGATTGGTGTGGGCATGTCACACAATCCAGATAAAGTTTTCAATTCTGCTTTTGCACTTCCATTAGCAAAAGTAATCTTAGCAAACTCTACCATACTGCTAGCTTTGGTGCGCAGCTCAGCAATCATGTCCGATGATTCATTTGCATCAGCCTAAATGGCACAAGGTGTACCTTAACTGTATTAAAACATACATGTATATCAGGGTAGCATACCAAACATACTCTACAGAACTTAGATGGTCTGCCAGTCATGTGGCCAACGATTTGAGATGCCCTGGGATTGTCACACATGATTGCCAGTACTGGTGCAACAACTAGAACACACTCCTGCGTCTTTTCATCAAATACTTCCACCCCTTGCTCCAGGGCACAGAGCTCACTCACAATGGGGCCCATCATTTGAACAGCAGAAACTGTATTGGAAGCACAGAGAAGGTGGATATTTCTCAACTGATGATTCATCTTCCTTGGCAGTCCAGCAAACAGAATACACCAGCAGTCAAGTAGATTCCACTGCTTGCTGAGGTTACCACTCAGATCATCAGAATACAACAAAAGTGGAGTAACGACCACAGCCTTTCCATTACCCTTTGCTTTCAGTGGATGAGGAGCTATAAATGCTTGAAACTCCTAGAAAAATTACATTGAGCTCGCTTATATGACCTTATGCACACTGCATACCTGTATGCTCATCTCGCATAGTGGACATAAAGGCTTCTCTACAAGGATGCGAGAAGGACAAGAAACAAGTCCCCGGACCTGAGTGAAAAGAGCATCCATCTCCTTGCCAAGAATGTACATTTCATCCTGAACTGTGAGCGGCAATGATGAACAGGAACTTCTGGAGTATTGCCAAACGTCATACAGTGGGAACACTGTAACATGTACAAGACCATCTTGAGCCTTACAGAGTGGACAGGCAGCAGTTATTTTGTGATCATGCAATCATGGAGGTATTAACCGCACTATGGAACTCACATGAATGTAAAATCTCTGAACTTGTGCTATAATAAGTCCAAGCCTGTCATCAAAAATGAAACAAAATCCCTCAAGAAAATGTGTTGCCCATTGTATGGTATGGATACTGCTTGGTATATATCCATTGTGTTCCATCTCGTAGCTTGCCACATCTCACTATGAAATGAGGCACATATAAATTCAGTATTGCTGCAAATATTATATATAAGTTACTGATGTAAACGTACGTAACAATATCACTGTGAGACACAGGGATTCTTTGCAATGTTTTACTGATGTCAGGATCTCCAAAACAGCGACGAATGACATCTATAGGTTTGTTCATATAGAAGGGTTCACCCAAATCACTGTATACCTATAGATATAGTATAATTATTATTACTCATAAATGTATTAGAATGCAACATTACCAATGAAGGTGCGTGATAACCTGGTAAGGAAAACTTCTTTAGTTGATAAAGTGATGGTGCTGATACATCTTCTTTCTTGATTATGTGCAGAATGAACTTGAGGTTACGCTCACCCTAATGTAAAGTTTTCAATGATAATTGGTAAGAGGAAGACATAGAGATTATCAAAGGATGAGCACTGTGAAGAAGAGTGTAAAGTAGTGCAAAACGCTCTGAGGCAAAAGGTGTTGTATTTCCATTCTCTGGTAGGGTAGAAAGGTGCTGGATGAATGCTGTAAAGTAAACCACAAGATTAAATTTATTCAGAAAAAAAACTATGACCAATAAAGATGTCCCACATACCTTCATGATCACAATCATCATCATTACAATCACTGTCAGCAGATTCAAGCTCTGACTCATCTGAGACTGCTGAGCTCACACCCTGGATGTGTGCATCTTCATTTGCAGCCAAACCTGATGTGGACACTTGCTCTGTGTCATCGTCTGTGGCCACCACTTCCATCTGCTGTGTGTGAATAATATTAAAATATGAATACATTTAGTGGTCATGTAGTAAACCTCGTCGTCTTCAACAATGTCATATGCGGTATGGTCAGCATTTGACTGAGCCGATGACAAGAAAGCTGCTAGCATCTGGTGGTTAGCAGTCTTCTCATGAGTAATAAGTTTTGAACGATAAGGAAAGGTTATCTCACAAATATGGCATGTGTACCCTGTATGTTGAAAATGGTCGTACAAATATTTACAATATTCTTCTAACTCACCATCACTGCTCTCCATTGCACATGCAGCCCGTACCGCGTTTTTTTCAACTTTTCGTCACGTGACAATAAGCGGGGTATGGAAGAAGCAACGTCAACGCGAGCGCTATTAGCAAGTGGAACTACGTGTATCTCCCCAAGAACTACGTTTAGAACATGTAATGGTTATCGGCAAACTAATACAATACTAGAAATAATCGTTGCTTCTGTATGCATGCACAATCATACCTGCAGCGGCAACAGGAGCAGCAGCAAATCAAGATCGTTTGCGCGGAACTCAAGTGCAGCTTCCCCCTACACGCCCTACTTCTCATACACAACCATCAATTGCATCAGGGGATGAATCACTGCCGGATTCACAGCCTTCTAGTGCTAGTGTGACCGAAAATTTGGAACGAAGGATGCACAGACTAGAGGAGCAGTGTTCTAGTATTCAGAAATCTATGGATGAAGTGCGGAGTATGGTGTCTAAACTGTCACAGGACTCATTCAAGATCAAAGGGAGCCAGTATGAAGTACGTTGCGTGATTTGTATAGCCTGACATGCACGATGTTGGTTTTTAAATTTTAAATTAGGACCCTTTGAATGAAGAGTTATCGAAAGCTTTTTGCCTTTCATTGCAACGTGACATACCAATACCAAAACTCCAGGTGAGTACTAGTCTGGGGACCAGACATTATATCTGGTTCCCAGACCATATTTGATAATATGGTTTGGTTCCCAGGCTAAGTCAGTATTGGACCAGCTATTTATTCTTAAAAATGCATTTTCTATAACAGGAACTTATAAGCAAGGTGCTTAAACATGATAAGCATGATTTACACAAGTGTAAGCGTGCAATGACTTATGCGAAGTCCAAGCTATCTCAATTTCGTGCTGAGGAACGACAAAAGGTATATGCATCAAGGTCTTTTTTTTTAATTACTCAGTATTACTCTTTAAAAGATTGCAGGGATTAGTCCATATACTCATTGTAAATCAATGCCAGCAGCACAGCTCGCTGAAATTATAATTAAAATCCATGAAAGCTCCCAGAGATGTGAAAGAAGTTTATACACGACACCTAGCAATCCTTGTATGTATATAAGTAATTTTGTATGAATTTTGAGAAGTATGGTTTCCCTTGGCCTCAGCGGAGATATATTCGAAATGGTGGTTGTACTGAGAACCTCTATGATGGCTTTCGCTCTTGGGTAAGTGTTTGTGAACAAGATTTAGATTGGGCAGCTGTCATGGATGAGGATCGCCATGCTTGTGCGGAACAGTCTGAAAGAGGTGAAACCATTATATCCTGGAGACCATGCATAATTAGGACAGCAGGATGAGATATAATTCAGTCCAGTTATAATCTGCAGAGGGACATCTGATCACAGAAAGAATCAGTTCAGAACTTGATAACACAATGATACTTACTGAACAGAATTGCATGTAACTCGATTCAATTGCAGTGATTCAAATCATTTATACATTGTTATTATCATATTACTTTAAAAAAAAAAATGGTACCCTACGTGTATGTTCCATAGTGCTGCTTTTTATTTTATTTTAGACTAAGTGTTTTGTAACTTTACGATGTACACACTTTGAGCTAGGTCGTCTCACTTAAAATGCTGATCCATCACATAGACAGAAAACTGAGGCAGTTGTCCTCTGAAAGGCCAGGCAGGTTGAACAGCTTGAATCTATACAGGTTGAACAGCTTGAATCTATTGCCGGGTATATCTGATCCAATGTAAGCTTCCCACCCAAAGAACAACCCAATGCCTGGGTAAGTTACTTGAAATCACAAGCTAATACACATGGGACTACAAAAGGATGCTGCATTAATCATACCAGTGACTGCCTGGCAGGCCCCTGTACGTGTAGGCAAGTGGGGGGGGGGGGGGGGGGGACTGCCCTAATCTCATGATCAACCCCCATTTATTAAACAAACTTTTACTAAACGAATGGTTACGTGTACAAATCATGGTAATGCACCCGATATGCACATGTAGCTGTATACAAGATAAAATGGATACATTATGGTTCATAGTTCACTGGAATGACATGAGCAATCAAACACAGACTGGTAGCAGCTCTTGTTGGGCATGCGTATCAGTTTTTTGTTACATCACTCCCTCCAAACACAGACATGTCTACATGTCTAATGTGTTACCCAGCCTCTATTTCTTGTCCTCCTGAGTGCCTACACATGTCCTCTTCAACAAGCTCCTCTGGTAGTAAATCATGCCTCTCCAGATCCTCGTCTTAATGTACATCTTGCTTTTCTAGATCGGGACTTTTTGGTGTGACTCTTTGAGAATGACCAGACTCGACCAATGTAGATCCATTGTCCACATGCAGAGATAAGGTGAAGGCAGTACTACCTGCTGCTTGTGTGGAGGAAGACTCCATTTAACCAGATACACACATTTGTCACAATTGTATGTAAATAGGGAGGAAAAATGTACCACCACCCTCGGCCCCATCACTGGTATAACATGTTTACACACCTGCTATCGATATCATACATGGCCCCAGCCCTCTTACCATACAACAGAGCGGTGCAGATTTCATCATGCAATGATAATACATCCATGTAAATTGCCCATTTATTGATCTGCCCCCCCCCCCACACACACACACATACACTTTTTGAAGCTTCTTAAAATGCACCAGGGGTACAGCAGGACAATACGACCACACCCTATCTCCCTTCTATCTCACGATCCTACAGCTGCTTGATTCTCCTTTTGTTCATGCCCGAGGTATTGGTAGTAGTTACCCCTGGAGGTTTCCCCAACATGATGACAGTGGGTAGTTGCCCCTCACACCAGAACATGAGTGAGAAGAGAAGTCGTCTTTGTGGTCATGGTATGCCTTCATGAGGAATGGCAGTTTGTAAAAAATCTGAATCAATATATATCATGCTATAGCCGTTTCAACTCTTCTGTTTGAAACAACACAACCCATGCAAGTACTACGTTCGAATTCATCCTCCTTGCGCAGTACCTCGATCACCACCTTCGTATACGCGCCGCCATTGCTGTAGAGAAGACTCCTCTTACAATTAGCCCTGGCCTGTATACGACGTGCGATAAGCCATTTGCTACTCCTTGTGTCCTAGCTGAAAACGTTCCTCTGGACCCGGCCCTCCCTCCGCTTTGTAACAAGTATGCAAAGCACCTCTGAATCATATATGTTATCAGTACAAATTTGTGCAATATATGAATTACATATTTGTTCCATACGCCGAGAATCGGTGCCAATCAGACGTGGATCAAATATGCGGCCACATATATTGTACAGAACCATATTTGTGACACATTTGAGCGCATATTTGATACATTTAAGAAAAGTTGCCATTTTTGATACAAATTTGATATCCGTTGGGTGTGTAGTTAGGCGTGGCCCGACATTAGAGGTCGGGCCGCGGTCAACAAGGCTTGCACTTAAAACGTCACGTGCATGTTTCCCGCCTATTAAAATGTACATGAGTCACGGCTGTTTGCGGCTGGACATTTAGTTTGATAATTAGAGCGTTACGGTATATGGTATAGAAATCATGGCGGTTAGCCTCATTATCGACACCATATGTTCAACGACGTGCCTTGCTAGATGCTTACATCTTGTGTTATTATAAACATATGCAGTAGTACCAGCAATCATCTGGCTTCAAGACACACACCTGAAACGATAAATTACGCTTTCCAATTAATACACGCGCCACGTTTTCATAGGCATATGAGGTACGGCAAGATGGAATAGGTATGAAAGATGCGCGAATTGCATGTAGCTGCCAATTTTACCACATATAAGTTTGACATACAGTCAATGTGAAAGCTTCAAGTAGTTGGTTTATGTTCTCCACTAAGCGCGGCCGGCTGTTTTCGACCTGAACGGCTGCCTGTTTTCTATGAATAATCATGACACGTACAATGGAGTACCATTGCCAACACGTTTCAGCTGCATTGCAGAACTTGAAAAACGCATGTCTTATAAGAGAGCAAGCAAAAAGGACACCATATACAAGTATTCAGGCCTTGCATGGTGTGGCATTTCACTCTGAGGAGGATGCAGCCATGTATCCACAAAGCCCAGCTAATAGTGTAGCTCCCTGCAAGGAATGACTTCAAATGCTAGTATCAAATGGTTTTCTTACTTCATTAATAGCTAAAACACAAGAGTAAGATGTTAATGCATATTTTGTCATTGACCAGTAAATATAATGATGCTATGCTTATACACGGGTTTTGTTCCACAACTGAAGCATGCCAGTGGAAAGGAGTGGTTCATCAGGCCCGCTAGGGTGTGCTATTAAGCCTTAAAAGTACATTAGCACTATTTCACACCCCCACCATTTAATGCTCTTGTCAATCTGCAGGATGCACTCACATACATCGTGCAGATGAACCACCTTCATGTCAATTCTACAGTATTTGTTGTGCCCTCTCTCTTTGCTTATGTTTATAGAGAGGTAGGCTGCCTCTGGAGCTGCATCTGTATTTGCAGTTGTATAATACATCCCTATTGTTATGACACAGAACTATTACCTTAGATACCTAGCTTGGTATTAAACATTGTAGCAGAGTGAATGTTCCAGGGACATCAAGGCTTTAATCAGTTACTGATATGTATATGGCATCTGAGACCCTAGATGTTTTGTAATATTGACAATGGCACAAACCTAGTTAAAGAATAGCTTGACTCTTTAATTCCTTACATGCATATCTGTGAGGGAATATCCACAAGCCTTAGCAACCACATCAGTCAGCATGACAACACTGTAATGAAGGAACCTTGTGCATAACTTAGGGAAGTACTAACTACCTGAGAATTAAAATCTATTAAGTGATCAGTGATCAAAATAGGAAGCATTCATTGGTGGAGTCAGGGATTACAGTGAGTGCAGAACAAGAATCACAGCTGGCCTAGCAATCACAGCTGGCCTAGCAATCACTTGGCAGTAGCTGTGCAACACTAAAAAAAAAATCAACTACAAAAAATCTAAAACAACTTTGCTCTTACTTATACATACATGCATGTAAATGGCACGTAAGGCTACTATATCTCCAGGGAGAGGTCAAGTGCAAGAAACCTCAAAGGGGCCGGGTTGAGATAGCTCTCCATTTTTACTGCCATTGTTCTGGCAGAAAGGAGATACAAGAAGTCACCTATATATTATGTTCCACATTGATGGAAAAGCTGCTGGGTGCATGGATAGCTTAAATAAGATGATATTTATAAATCAACTCGCTATGCATAGTTTACAGGAACACCCTGCATGACAACTAAATCCCCAGTGATGAAGTATGGTATGGATCAAGCTTGGACCTCTGCAAGGGTGGAGAGGCACAATAATGTGTACTTTACATTGCTGGTGTAAAGGTTTCTACTTGATCTTTATCAGGCACTGAATCTGGCACTATATGTACTCCAAAGCATGGATTATCAAAACACCATGCATATCCATCACTAAAGTTGTCAACGACCTACCACCTGACACCTTGAAACATCAATAAAGTTTATGCACTCACTGTAAACGATAGTTATCAAATAATAGATCTGATTCAACAGCATTGAATCTTGCTGCGTTTACAACATCAGCTGAACATTGAATGCCAGCTAGTATAAATGCTGCATGACTTTATACCTTTAGCTCTTATTGCCACTGACCTAGTTAACATCATCTTCATCACATGCACTAGGCTTGTAGAAAAGTGGCAGGATTCAGTCAGTCTTCTTCCGGCTTGCAGAACAATTGCAAGGAGTCAAATCCATGTATATGCATACCATGCATCATTGCACAGAATATCATATGCCTACGTATAAGAGATGCAGTTGCAGAACTACAATGCAGTGTGTGATGGAGCACCTTATCAACATCGTGTCACAAGATGTGGCAGCAATACCACAATCAACGAAGATTGAACTTTCAGGACTATACCTATCGTTATGCTTGACACGGCATTAAAAACTCTTGTAAAATCAGGGATATTTGACGATCTGTAGCGCCATCATTTCAGCCGGCCGCACTTAGTCTATACGCTATCTAGGTAGTCTTAACCCTCGCTAACTTATCACGCTTAGCTTTTTCCTAGGAAAATTGGCAGTGGTCCACTGTTCAGTTCTTTGTGGAGGATATCCAATTGAGGTACTCAGCTTGCGAGCGCTATAGCTAGCGGGCGCTACAGAGTTGAGGCACAAAATTTATACGATGCATAGATAAATGGTATGTCTATACTAAAATGGCTGTTACATGTCGGTGCAACAAGTACAGTCCTTATATAGCTCGAAATACAAAGTGCTTGGTTAGGTCATGATGCGTGATGTCATCGTTTCAATATTTCGTGGAGTTGTCGCAGTGACTGCACTGTCCTACTCGCCATAGTATATCACAGTGGCGTCCCATAGGGGGGGGGGGGGGGGGGGGGGGGGGGGGTGGGCATTTGGGGCAGATGCCCCCCCCCTGCTTTATGGCGCCCACCCCCCCCCCCCCCCCCCCCCCCCCCCATACACACAGTGACACGCGCAAACGCATGCACGCGTAAGCCTCGTCAATGAATTAAGCACCTTTGTTTCGTGTGAAGTTCCCGCCCGTATGACATCATTGACAAATTAATACATGCACGTTGGTTTCGAATATAATGTCGAACACGAAGCGAAAACTGAGTGGGGCTGAGAATCGAAAATGCAAGTTGCAACGTCAACTGCATTCAAGCGCGCAATCACTAGTTGCACCTGCGAGAGAAGCTTTTCTACCTTACGTCGTCTGAGAAACGGCTAAGGTCCTCTATGACCTGTAGACGGCTTTCTTCGTTAGCACTTATAAATATTCATTACTCACATCCAGTAAACTATGACACAGCTGTGGAGATATTTCTCAAGATGCACCCAAGAAGAATAGAACTATCCAATCTACTTATGGTAGTTCATGCACAATCTAACCATTCAGTTTCTGTAATTAATATATTTGCTCAATAAATTGTAATATGAATTTCTGCATGCCTAATTGATTAGTCAGAGCCACGCCCCCATGGCGCCCCTCTGTTTGATTAGCCCCCCCCCCCCCCCCCCCCCCCCCCCCCCCTTTTGAAACACCTAGGGACGCCACTGAATTATCTCCCAGTGAAGAGTGAGTGCAGACTCCACTCGTACTGAATTACTGATGTACTTATCATTTGGGTGGGTGAGGTGGTGGAGTTTGCATAGAGGTATGCTTGAACAATTGATCAGTCGTGAAATCAATAATTGATATGACGTTTTTTTTTGCTGTGACTGTGTCTGCAGCGTCTGTCACTGTGTGAGGACGAGGATGAATCACTAGACTCAGAGGAGCTGCTAGTCGACTCCGCCGACGAATGGCGTTGCGGAGAGTCTTCCGTAAGGACCACGTATGTAACACACCCGTGCACTGTGGGAAAACCCAGCATGAGCTCGTGAACCACCGTGGGTGTGCGATGCCCCTGTCCTCCATGCCCGCTAGCAAGAGCGATGCGCGTGGAGGCGTACGGGCTTCGGGTATTCGTGTCCCCAGACCCTCGTACGTTCGGATAGTTAGCGGGTCTGGGGACTTCGGGTGGCCATTTTATCCGACTGCAGAGATTCAGAAGAATTGACAGCGGAGTCGCTGGGTTCTTTTAGGATGAAGGCAGCGTCCTCGTCGACTGCCGGCACGTTTGGCACTTGCTGGAAGTGCTGAAGAAAGACGTCTTCCCAACTGGGAAAGATGCTCCTAGGCGATAGTCTCGTACCCAGACCCACCATGACGTAAGCGTTTATTAAACACTACTGTCGTATGTGTAAGCGAAAACGCTTACGTCATGGTAGGTCTGGGTACGAGACTACCTAGGCAAGGCGCAGGCTTAATAGGTTATGGTCCGAATTATGTTATATGTGAGCAACTGTGTCGCAGTCAAGGCTATGACTGGAGTACTACACCATATATGTGTGAAACCTGCATGGAACCATATCGACAACTGATTTGATATGCAATTCAGTTGGGGTGATTTGATTGGATAAGGAGTTTATAATTGTATAGGGGTTGACAGCTATGATTGTTTAATAGGATCGTTCATTGAATGCATATATGGTCCTAGAGAAGCTGCTTCCTGGTCAGACACAATGTAATTTTCGAGCATGCTAAGCTTAGAAGGGACCAGGATGATGCCGTCGGTGTCAAAGGATAGGGTATTACAGTTCACAGTGCTTTTCAGCTAGAACAGTGGCAGAAGCACACACATATAATATATCGATAGCCGTGACCAGAAATAAGCTTTTCTCAGTGCTGTCTCTGCAAGTAGTACAGTGGCAGTGTATGGATGGTGAAGTTAAATATGTCAGGTGCAATTCAAAATAGACACAGGACTGAAGTAAGTGCAATATCCGACACCACCTTCAGAAGTGCATAAGCTGATGACACCAAGTAAGACTCTTTATGGTCCTATGTCGGTGGTGCTCTTGAGGTTATTGTTTAGTTTGATGGCAGGCTCAGATATGATAGGTAATCCATGACGCAAACCATTTCTGTTGTTAAGGGCCTAAAGAACAATTACTAAGTCTGCCAGCTATTGTGGCCCTAAACCTGATAGCCCAGGTTGACACGACTATACAACTGCAAATGCGAATAATGTAGATAGGTTCCAGCTCTCTATTTCAAGATCTAGGAAACCAGCATGGGAGAGCCATACAACATACAGATTAAATCAGAGGTGTAATCATATTCTCTGTTTACGCCCCGTCACATCCCATTACCCCTACGTCCACAGGGTAGAAACAGAACTTGACCAAATGGAAGCAGAAGGACTCATCTCTCAAGTAGATGTACCTACTCCTTGGTGCGCAAGGGTGGTCATTGGCCCGAAAAAGAATGGCTCCATCCACATCTGTGTGGATTTCAAACAACTGAATGCCAATGTCATTCGAGAGGTGCATAGAAACCTCGCTGTTTAGTAAGCTGGATGCCAACTTTTGCATTGCATATCATGTTCACCCTTATCTTTGCTATACACCAGGACATAGTCCAGCTGGCATAGTATGTAAGATTCTGCTCATCTGCTTCTGGAAATGTTCTGGGCCAGGCCAAATGGAAGCATATGAAAATAATAGCGTCCAAAAGGTGTGGTGAATGGGGTTAGTAGTTCCAAATTTTCAAGGGGAGCTAACACTTCATCAGGACCTATTACTATATGGGCGTCGTATAATGGTATGCCTCCAGAAAGAAACATTACTGAAAGTTCTTATCATGGACAGGAAGGGATCCAAAGATGTAGATTCAGAGCTCAATGTTCTGTATGGTGGCCAGGGATTTCACAAGACATCAAACTCCTGATTGAGCGCATCATCCAGTGTGTAAGACACGATGCACCACACCGCAAACCGCTAATATCCACACCCCTACTACTCGTGGCAAAGATAATCGGACTCAGATCTACTACTTCAGATGGTGTTGTGGAGGCAGTATTTACCACGCATAGCATCCTAGAAACAGTGGTCATGCAGTGCATGACAATGGTCCTCAATATGCTTCTGAAGAGTTCACCATGCAGATTTGCTGTGCATGGAATACAGCTTTATCCATATAACCAACAGTCCACATTTTCCACAAAGTAATTATAATGGTCATGCGGAACGTTGTGTGCAGGCAGTGAAAAATCTGCTGGTGAATGATTGACCCAATGCAGTTGCGCATGCGCATGTTGGTTGTGTAGATGACTCAGATCATTTTTCGAACTACTATACACTTATATGTTCAAAGCGGCTGCATAAGTGCATAGTATATGATTTGAATATGAATGATGATCTAACAGCGTACTAGACAAACGTGAGTACCTTGCAAGGTATTGCACTTTTTTTAGGTTTGTTTCTACCACTCTGAAATATGTACTGGGTCACACTGAATATGGAAATATATTTAAATGAATTTTTAACCCCTCACGACCCCCATGTACATACCCCTTGAAGTTCGCACGTGTATATGGTTTTGCCGCGAATTAATGAAACAGAAGATGGCATGTGTAAGCGAGTGTTTTATGTGAAAAGCAATATAATGGAGAATTTGGCTGTCCCACTTGTCTACATCCTGGAAAACGTATGCAAAATGGTGCCCGAATTTATGAACCTAAGAAGTATCCTCTCCGAACACATAAAGAAGTTATAGATGATGGAATGGAAGCATTTCCGATTCTTAACTTGGCGAGTACGCTGTTAAGTGTTTTATTGCCAATGGCTGCGTCAAAGGGGAAGTCTAGTCACGTCTGTAGAGCACACAGTTTGGCATGCTGCATGAAGAGAATTTATGTGCAGCAAAACACGTACTAATCAGATCATGTCAGAGAGCGGTCAGGGCTGACGCTGGATTGCTGTGAAGGATGAAAATTAATGAAGGGAGGGTGAATAGACAAGATTACAACGATATATATAGGTCAATCTAATTGACATATAGCTAGTGCGCAGGCGCACTTTGTATACAACGCTTTGAACAAGTTTACGTCATTCTTCTATCTTTTAAAGTCATTCTTCTATCATACAGCTACTCTTAAAATCTTTTCGGTGGACGTCAAGTCCATGTTGGGTAGTGGCGCTGTGGAGCACGGCAGTGTGTGTGTGTGGGGGGGGGGGGGGGGGGGGAAGGGGGAAGGGGGGAAGAAAGTACTTGAGCTCGAGATGAGGTTTCCCCTCATGATGACATGCACTGCCATCCCGTACGAGAGAATTGGGATAGCTACGGCTGCATGGCTGAACCGAGGACTCATTAGAAGCGTGGGGTGCTTAATTGACTCTCCCATGCAGGGTGGTGTAACTGCTAGGTAAGCGGGGCAGGTCATTTATATAGCTGAAGGCTGCATGTGCATGTCGCTGGTGAGAGGTCTTCTTGAGGTAATGAAGAGGACACGAGTGACTTTATGTTCGAAGAATGTGCCGCCTCCACAATATATCTTGCAGCATTTGTATGACCTGACTCCTTTTCACTACTACACTATCTATGCCCTAACCTAAACCTAAAGCTAAAGTTATTATAATTACGGGTATATAATTGTCCCTAACCTGGGTACCTGCGAAAACGCACATGTGGACCTCAAACAGGGGGGATCGTGTTTTCATCCTGGACCATTTACTTTGCGCATGGGGACCATGTTTCGGGGAGGACCAAACCCTTGATTTTCTTCACCGATAAATTTCAAAGCTTTAATATATTAATTCCTTGTGTACTGTGTGCACTTTACGCGCACCATCTTATAATAGACAAAACAGTTTTGTTGTTGATGTGTGGTTTTTGATGCTGTTTTCGTTGTGAACTGAGTAACTCAACGTTTGTTTTTTGTTTGTTTTTTTGGTTGTTGCAAACGGTCTGGGAACGATACCATATACTTCCGATTACTGCGGTGAGATTAAATACATGTAGTAGTATTCTGGCTATCTTTATCACGAGACCTGGCAATGTAAAGTGTGGCATGAACGTCTCGCTATGTCCGTGGTGCGTGTGAGTTGGGTGCCTCTTCCCACTTCTCTCTCTCTCTCTCTCTCTCTCTCTCTCTCTCTCTCTCTATCTCTTCTCTCTATCTCTCTCTCTCTCTTCTCTAACTAACTCTCTCTCTCTCTCTCTCTCTCTCTCTCTCTCTCTCTCTCTCTCTCTCTCTCTCTCTCTCTCTCTCTCTCTCTCTCTCTCTCTCTCTCACTAAACTAACTCTCTATCTCCCTCTCTCTTTCTCTTGATATGTCGCAGCCCAATATATCATATAGTTACCATACAGCAGTGGAGGAACTTGATGGGCTGGCTAAAGACTCATGATCACGACGTTATACCATCACAAGTGAACTTTCCATCGATACGGTTGGTATACAACTGGCGCTACTGAAAACGCTTATCAGTTTGCACCATCTCTCTATATATCTGACTCACTGCAGTATAAATCACAGCTATATTTTTTGGCGTGTTTGCACAGCCACGGAAATTGTGTGGCGCGTTTATTGATGCATGCTTAATCTGTATGAACCTTTTTGCAGATTGACAAGCAGCAAACCAGAGTTGCTTACAACGGAAGAAATCTCGTGGCTGCTGCGTCATTGCGTTTATATTTTGATTGGACTAGGTGCACTCACAACTGCAGTCGTGACACCCGCTGTGGTGGTGGCCTGTGCTGGTCTTGTATCAAATCATACATGTTCGTAGCAGCTATTCAATCTAAATGTCATGAGTGTGCATGTCGAGTAGTAGCAATTGTACTCATGAATGGCCGAACGTTAGTCCCAGACGTGCTACATTTGTTCGAAGTTGTTTCCGCTCTACATCGACATTATAATGAGTCGCGAGACTGGCTAAGGCCGTTAATACTCTGCATGGGGTGTCCCCTTCAGTGCCATATAAAAGCTACTAGCCATCTGTATCCAGGGATCGAGGCTGAAGCTCAGCAGGGTATGATTCATGAAGGGCGGGGACTAAATGCCCCAAGTAACGGATTAGACCGAATAATAAAATGGCAAAATCGTCATTTTTAAACATATATGAATTGAAACGTTGAAGCGGACAAGGTTGTCTTGTGGATCGAAACGAAGGAAGCGAGCATGGATCAGGTTCAATTTAGTTTGGTGGATATCAGTGCAGTCGGATAATCAAACCCAACGCGCGTAGGAGGGAATGGAGAATTTGCAATGGGAGCACATGTTGGCGTATCACCGTGCATGTGTATCAACGCAGCAAACTGAGCGATGCATGCATTTACATCGTATATCGAAATTCGGCGTGCTCGTACAGTGTCTCGTCATGTACTTTTATACATTTGGTTAGTAATATTTCTGCCGGTGCTTTTTGGACTTCTTACTACAGCTTTCCTCTTTACCTACAGCCTTGTGTGCACGCAGTACCTGCATGGAGTCGCGCATGCAGGCGCCTAGATATTATTATTTGATTTCGAAAATACAGCAGCATGAGTACAAGGTTCCAATGAAAATATGCTTGGGTCGATGCCCACAGGCGGAAGCCATGCAAAATAAAATTATCATTCGCTATGGGAATGAGCGGTGCTCGATAGCATGCTTTTTAAAAGCAGTTTTGGCACCTCGATTGCACATGAAGAGTGAGTTTTCTCGATGGGGAGCTTACAAAGCTTCCACAGATATGCTTCCCCTACCACAATTACAATTATTCATTTTTGACCCCCTTGCTGAAACCTTGGATCTGTTCCTGCATGTCCCCTGGGATGAGCTTGGTCCTTATACGCAAGCATATTTTCGGGTACTCCTGTTACAATCAAAAACGGTCATTTGTTGCGCCTCCTACTATGTAATTGATTACAATTCTAGTTAACCCCGGCTCCCGTAAAAAAAAACAAAAAACAAAAAAACCCCCCCCAAAAAAAACAAAAAAACAAAACCAGGGGGTTGGTGTGCCGAAGCTGCTAGACACACTACAACCAGTGGCCACGAGGCTGCTTATAAATATAACAACTAATGTGCATGACACATGTGCCTCACTTGCGTAGGTGACCTTAAAATACCTTGATACGTAACATTAATCAAATCAGTAAGGCCGTTTCATTAGTTATTGTCTGTTACTTTACACATGTACGGTGTGTCTTTATATCATAATCTTATTATAATAATACCTGCTGATAATCAGCAGCTATTCACATCTGATTATTGTCCAATGAGTCATGCATGAATGCTCAGAAATTCAACAGACGTGATGCTGCGACATTTGAAGGAAATGATAAAAGTGTTTCCAGAGGCCATCCTTTTAAATGAGCTCATTACATTGCTTCTAAAAACAGGCTGCCTTCAAACACACAATCCGTTGCTAATCCAACTGCTTATGAATGTAGTAAACAGTCCAACCATATGACAGTTGAGATACCTATGCATTTGTGACTTTGTTACTTGTCTAAAACTGTTAGTAAGTCATTCAACATTTGTCACACAAGTGTACTGTTGTTTTAGGATTGTACTTAAATTTATAGAACATGGGAAAACATTGAAACACCATCTGAAGTGCTCTTCCCTACCCAATAATATGGTTGCAAAGAGTGAACCAATTGTTGACCTTGAAAAGATCAGAACACTGCCCCACTTGGCACATGAGTTTAGTAGCAGTAACACCACCCACAATGTAGAGCAGATGATTTATTGACAACAATGAGCTCACTCTGCTGAGCATGCAATCAAAATTGGTTATCTATGGCCATGCAGCTGGAGTGTCAATTAAAAGGCAAAAACAGAGTTACAAGATCCTTCAAATGAAATCTGTGGTATCAACATTTTGGAAACAAGGGGAGAGAACAAAGGAGGAGATGTGAGGAGGTCAGATGTGTGATTGCTTGCTATTAGCAGTGTCAAAATTGCCACCTATGAAGAGCAAAGGGAGATGGCATGCAGACTTGTCTTTTGTGTTCAATGACACAAAAAACAACAACAAAAGGTTGAATACATGGGCTAAGGTGACAGATGCCCTTTTAGAGAGCTGGATTATCCCTTCCGTTTAAGCTCACCTAATATACTGCTGCTAGAGGATCGTGTAGCATCGCAGCCCCTGCAGAGTATTTTATTGAATACCAGAGAACAGCAGTACGGATTTCAGCTTACTCCGTGTAAAGGATACAGTAGGTGTATTGAGTGCAGTGTCCTTGCACCATGGATATCTATCTGGTAACAAATAGAGTGCACGTGACCATAAAACCCATACATCTACTCAAATGGCCAAATGGCAGATTGCTACATATGCTGCAAAATGACGCTACCAAAAAGGGGGAGGACCCATCTACCCACATGCACATGTACGTTGCATCAGTACACGCCAACGAAAGGGTTTTAAAATATAGTACAATACAGTATCCCTACCCCTATATCAACCCCCTATACCATGGGGTTGATATGAGGGTACTGTACATGTGGGAAAATATGCCCTATCCATAGTGAGCTTCTCTTCAGGGTGCAACGTTTTCATTTGAGACTAATGCGCTTTCAGTTCTCAATATCTCATATACCTGGCAGAAATGTATGTTACTATTGCATGATGCACTATCAAGAGCTCCAGCCACATATCCCTCAGAAGAGGAAAAAGCACAACACAATGACATAGAGGCATTTGTTCATTGGATCATCCAGGGTATCCCAGCTTCTAACAAGAAACTTAACCAGATACGTCAATGCCAGAAAGCTGACAGTGTATTTAGGCAGGTAGCCATGTAAACACTACCACTGGGGAGCTGATATCACCCATCATTTCTAGTATGCAAAATTATAACATTGTTTAATCTCTCTGCGCCATAGAGAACCTCAGCAATCCCTCTCTACAGTGTCTGAAGTTTGCACTGGAATGGTCATATAGAAAAAGTAAATGCTCTTCGCTGAATATATTTGCAATTATCAGTGGCTGTACTTCAATATAAGTATTGCACAACCACAGGACTGCTGCACACAGCCACATTTTTACACTTTAGTTTCCCTTCAAAGAATGCAAACACGGCTGATGCCACAGTGGTGAGCTAAGTCCACATACATTGCTCAATAGCTCACCACTGCCTTAAATAAGTGAAATCTGTATTTTAATAGACAGCAATTCCACTTGCCATTTGAAACTTGTCATACAATAATCCGCATTTTATGCAATGAATATTATCTTCACACTGCACTGCACAATTTCATTTGCATTGACACAACTTCAGTGTTATATTGTAGGGACAATCGAACTGCATTTTAACAGCAGTAGATTACAAGAATATTTCTCTAGGAGCAATAAGGGAATTTAAGTGAACTCACAATCATCCACTGACTTTTATGTGACAGGACCACATATCAGGGAGATTGATAATAGCATGTACACTGCAGAGCTCATTGTTCATTCAGATCAACAGCCTTTACCTCTCACAAGAATTGTCTTCAATGTGTCGCAATCTCCTTTGCAGTCACAAACTCACAAACCGTTTGAAGTTAATTGAAGAGTACGAGTGCCATTGTCATACTAGTCCCTCACTCCCTCCCCAACATATTTGCAGAGGCTTTATTGATATGCTTGATTGCTGGGGCTAGGTAGATGGTACACCATTTAGTGCACTGTTGTGACATTAACTCCCCTCTTTACCCTCATTGGTAGTGAGATAAGGGACTGTGTATTTAGAGTTATCCACCCTATTGTATATGTCTGATTGGAACATTGGGACTGCTTTATTCTAGTCTTTATCATTTGTTACATGTCACGCTGATGTGGAGTTCGTATACATCTGAGCTGCAATGGACTCGTTGGCATATCATGGATGAAATATAGGAACTGCAGCTTCATTTCAAGAGAAAGAATGGATTGCAATATGGAGGTGGTGTGTATCAGGAGTTTCCCCTCTCTGAAGAATGGTGGTATTGTATTATATGATACAAAGACAATATTCTGTCTTAATCAATAGCAAGAAGGCAAGCGTGCTGGTATGACATTGGACTGACCCATGCGGCTTGCTGCTAGTGGCTACACACTCTATTCTCTCCACAATACTGGAGTAAAAATTATCCACAATGTGCCCGTTGCATTTTGCGATGAATGAGCTTTGCGTAATTGTAAGGGAGTTACGCTGCAGACTAAGTATCCAATGCATGGCACCCCCCAGTGAAGCAGAATTGCTAATGAATGAGGCTGAAATTGTGATGCTGTTGTTTGCAGGTCTAGCGTAGGTGGAAAGAACCAGCCATATCCCTTCTCCCATTCGAATAGCAGAGTTACAATTGGATTTGGAACTTTGTGAGATGAGGACTTGATTTGAGGCAGCATAATCAACCTCTGTAATTACCAAGCCTGCACTAAAACAATGAAGCCCATGTACAGCAAAATCAGAAAATGTCTCCATACGCTTGTTGCCATGACCTCTCTTTTTCTTCCAGTAAGACATGTATGCAGCATGCACTCACAGTGACCACTGATCCTTGGCTCAAAAGAATATGGTACTATTAACAGCACAGATATCCATAGCAATGAAAACAGAAGACCAGTGATGACACAAAGATCTAAGTTTCAATTGATTAATTATTATAATATTTTTTAAACCAGTGTATTTTAAGAAGGGAACATACCAAGAGGGTGAAAATCTTAAACATGCATGTATATCAAACCTGATTTATGGTACCTAAACATATAGTAGTCCTACATACATAAAGTCATGCATGCTAGGTTCCTTTCAAGACTTTAGGTGTCATGCTGTACAGTTACAGTTGGTATAGAGAATAGAAATCAAGGCAATGTGTGCTGCTAATGTCATCTACAATTGCACGGAAAAGTGGTCATTTCAACAATAGACGTTTAATTAATTGTTTCAGCTATAGGTATAGGTGCATCAAAAACAGAAGCAATATATACTTCAGCAGACATGTGACCATCCCACCTCCATCACTATATAAGCTGTCGTCATTAAAATATTTGACAGTAGATGGATACGCGATTTGAAAAAGGCTTTAAATTCGCTGGCAAAAGGTTGCTACAAAATGCATACCACTTGGATCGAAGCTCAGTTGTGTATGCTACTGCTGTTACACGTCTTCCCCCACGTTTTTGGTGTTGATGTGTGTATGAAATACACATATATCAGCGTTTCCGACGATGAGTCCTTTTCGGCCGACACATCAAGCTGCCTAAATGGTACATATGCGTGCAAGACTCTGGAGTACGCGTTGAGGAACGTGACCAACTGTACCTACATCAGCATCAACTGCAGCGGACCGTTGACAGTGAATGCTCCCATTAACGTCGCAAACGTTTACGGACTTATTCTAGAGGCTGGTGTGACCAATCAGAAGGTACTGTGCTCAAACGGAGCGGGGCTGAGATTTCAAGCGGTTAGAGACGTCCAGATCGTGGGTCTCTACTGGTACCAGTGTTCAATCCTTCACCCTACATTATCATCATACGGGGGAGGGGAAGGATCGTCGGGTATAGTCTTCATCGAATCCATGGATATCTCCATCAAAGGCAGTACATTCACCTCAAGCTATGGCACAGGCCTGTCCTTGTATAACGTTGGAGGGAGGATTAAAATACAGAACTGTTCGTTTGTCAACAATACGGTGGTCGGATGCCTAGGACCAAGCTGCAATGTGCAGAGTCAGGGGCTGTATATTCAATTTGGTTGTGTTAACAATAACACTTGTTGCGGATTTTGTTTAAGTCAGCAGAACTCCATCGTGATGGAAGATAGTTTATTCTTGTTAAACTCCAATCCGTATCTTCATTCGTCACTCTCGGATTACCCGACTAATTTACATGGTGGCTTTGGAGGGGGTGCGGCCATAATCATTGGTGGAAATAGTTCAAACAATACTGTCTCGGTCGTCGATTGTACATTTAAGAATAACAGTGCGTTATTTGGTGCTGGATTGGCAATCATAGTGGCTAATAATGCCACCTCAAATCAAGTCCGAATCTCACAAAGTTCGCAATTCAGTTTCAACTCTGCAGATCAGGCTGGGGGAGGTGTGCTACTGGTTCTTTCCAGCTCTGATGGACCTGAAAAAAACAGCATCACAGTTTCAGCCTCATTCATTAGCAATTCCGCTTCACTGGGGGGTGCCATGGCGTGCTTTAATGGTTATCAGGTGTACCCGCTGCAGCGTAACTCCCTTACAATCACGCAAAGCTCATTCATCGCGAACATGGCATATCGTGGAGGATCTGCACTCAGTATTGTTTCTTGGAGTGGAGATAATGGAAGGTACCCACTTGCAGCTAGCATGGATCAGTCCAATCTCACATCTAACATCATATCAGGACTCTCCCCTTCCTCCTCCACATCATCAGTGGTGGGATTGGGGACTGTGTATTTGGAATCATCCACCATAGTTATGAGCAATACACTGTTCAATCAAAATTTCGGGACTGCCCTATTCTTGTCTTCATCATTTGTCACACTTCAGGGTGATGTGAAGTTTGCATACAACTATGCAATCAATGGAGCTGCAGTTTATCTATCTGGTGTATCGTGGATGAAATTTACTCGAGGACTGCAGCTTCATTTTGAGAGTAACCATGCATTGCAATATGGAGGTGGTGTGTATCAGGAGTTTCCTCTCCCTGGTGCCTCCGGAGAATGGTGGTATTGTATCATACGATATGAAGATAATTCTGTCTTAATCAATAACTGGGAAGTAAATGTTCGGTTTGTAAACAACAGTGCACTAGGTGGTGGGCCATCTATCTACATCAGCAATCCAGAGAGCTGTATCAGGGAAGGAGATAGCCCTCCTTTTACAAATTCACTTATATATGATTTTCCGGGGTCAAATGCAGCAGAGCAAGTGTCCAATTCTCCAAACAGAATATACCTGTATAATCAAACTTCCACAAATATTTGGGTGGGTCAAGCACTAAAATTATGTGCATACTCCTCAACTATCTTCAATCAGTCCATTATTGGAACTGTACTAGCATTAATTGACTACAATAATATTTCTCTAGGTGGCAATAAGGCAATTCAACTAAGCTCACAATCATCCACTGAATTTTATGTGACAGGACCACAGAACAGTGGGATTGACAATAGCATGTACACTGCAGAACTCATTGTTCACTCAGATCAACAGCCTTTAACCGTCACAAGAATTGTCTTCAATATGTCACAATGTCCATTCGGTTGTCCCTACAATGAAACACTGAAGGTGTGTCAATGCAAATCTAACAGTGCAGTGCAGTGTGAAGATAATGTATGTTGCATAAAATATGGATATTGGTATGGCAAGTTTCAAACACCTGATGGAAGTATTGTCTATGAAGAAGATGTGTGTCCTCGAGGGTTTTGTAGCTACAATGGAAATGGCTTGTGTCCTGAAAATGCAAAGTGTCCATTCATTTCAGGCTATTGCAAATTGCCTGCAACAGAGAATGACATCTGTGCCAATAACAGGGGAGGAGCATTTTGCTCATACTGTACAGATGGAAACTCATTCACATATGCCGGTATCAAGTGTGTTGATGATAGCAGGTGCAGTTCTGGGTACAAAACTCTACTGGTGTTTCTCCTGTTTCTGTACTGGGCCATCTTGACAGGAGTTATACTATTTGCACTCAAATTCAAGTTTCGTGTGGGATCTGGTTGTCTCTACTGTGTACTCTACTACTTCAGCATCATTAATTATTTTGTTGGCAACAATTATCCAACAGCCTTCTTACAAGTATCTGTTGATTTAATCACTGGAATTGTCCTTCAGCCTCGTTTTCTTGGCTCCATTGATCTATGTTTGTCAAAAGGTATGCTCCCAATAGAGATTATAGCCCTGAACTACATTCATCCACTGTTCTTTCTGATATTTGTTTTTACAATCATCTTTATGGCACACTATTTCAGAAGCATTGCAAATCTAAAATCAACAAGTCAAGCTGTGTGTCTTCTCGTACTCCTCTCTCACACTTCTCTTGTTGAGACATCCATCACTATCCTCAGACCAGTGATTTACTCTAACTCTGATGCTGTGTACGTTAGCATCCAACCAGCGACAAAGTATTTAGATTTTATAAGTCACCTTCCATATGCTATCATTGCTCTTTTTGTTTTGTTGATCAATATCCCACTTTCACTGTTCTTATTTGTGGCCCCATGGCTGTCAAAATGCAACTACATGAAAATGGGCAAGATTAAACCCATCTTAGATGAATTTCAAGGTTGCTACAAGGATGAGTATCGCTGTTTTGCAGGTTTTTACTTGATTGTAAGGGAGCTCATTTACCTGATCTCGCTATTTCCCAATCTAAAAGTTTATGGTGCCATATATATATACCAGTGGGTCTCGATCATAGCAGTTATCATCCATGCAATGGTACAGCCTTATAAGGAGAAGTGGCTTAACATACTTGACACAGTACTGCTATCAAACCTTGTTGCCGTGAGTTTGCTGTTTGGCGGTACGGCTTACACCCTCTTTGGCCAAAATGATGACAGCCGCAACTTTCACGTATTTCTTGTTCACATCTTTGTGCTAATGCCAATCATTTATGCTGTGGTGCTTGGAATATATACTCTAGTTACCCATATATGGAGCAAGCAAAAAACAGGTATACCTCGTAAAAAAAATTATGTCATGAAGCCATCTGGAGGTACATCTCAAGATAAAGCTACATTTTATTTTACCCCAAGAGAACCTTTTCTATTTAATGATGATTCAGTTTCATAGCTTAGAATTATGTGGTGCATAAGACAAGGAAAGATTGAAATTAGTTTTCATTGTGTACTGTACAGAAATCACAAACATCATAATAGTCAATCGTGTGAAGGTGTGCAGGTTTTGAGTAGCAGCTTTTTTCACAATCAATATTGTAAATTGTATCTAGCCAAAACAAGATGCAAAATGTATGCATGGCAAGTTATCAGATTATGCATGATTACAAAACATTTGTACATGTATAGAGTGTTTATAAGACAGTAGTCAATTATTGCCACAATATTGGCAGAAACTTTCTGAATTACAGCTCCATCATTTGGTCTTGTTAGCATCCAACTAGACATGGGAAATAATAACATCACACATGCACCATCAGGCTGTACCAGATTTAAAAATCGTTTCCTTATATGTGTGTGGCATCATGTATTCTCACAACTGACTGGCAACAGCATGTGCACCAATGCATGTAGTTAATGAAAGAGTCATGCATATGGACCTGCAAATAAATGAAGGCAAATATGAATGGTATAGAAATGGCACATGGAATGAATTACTACACATGTAATTGTATGATGTGACTGCATGTGAAAAGATGTTACATGATACATGTAGTACAGTATAGATAATGCATAGAAACCAGCTGTAGATAATAAAAACAGAGGGAAACAAACTGACATAAATATACCAGACACAATAAAGCACAATATGAATAGACACTAATGCAAGGTTTCAATATGTAACAACTGCACTTGCACAAGCAAGAAATTAATGTTCTAGCATCGGAGGCTAAATTAATGTTCTAGCATTGGAGGGTATAATTAATGTTCTAGTATCGGAGGTTATAATTAATGTTCTAGTATCGGAGGGTATAATTTTATTATTATTAAAAAATTTTACAAGTTGTGAAGGACACAATGACTTGGAACAGCACACCTGCAAGGCAAGCTGGGAAGCCAGGTGGGAAAATTTTTGTATGGCTAGTGTCACCTAAGCACCAAAGGAAGGCCAGCCCAAATTTGAACATTTAGGGTATTTTTTTTTTTGCTGTCAGTGGCCACAGCTGTTAAGCCTGCTTTTGCACTCGCTTCTTGTTTTAAGCAAAAACTAAACAGACAGATCTAGTGCAGCAGGCTTATCAGTAGCTCCTCACTTTTCAATCAAAATGTCAGTTGTACTTGCATCTTTGCTCCTCTAAACAACTTCCTGACCTTCATTTACAGGTTGAGCAACGTGTGCAAGAAAATTGCGATATCCCGAAAACCATAAAGTTAACACATCTCAATCCTTCTTACATTATTGCATGATGGGCATAGAGTGTACTTGTGATGTATAATGGTGCAGAGAATCTTGGCCTCAGTGTGCATGGACATGTAGAGGTTGCAAGGCTATTGTAGACCTTGACGCACAGTGCATCTGTCACTTAGATAATACAGTATTATGTATATGGATAAATGCACTATACTATAATTCAATAACTAGTTTGCCTCACCTGTCCTATAGTATCTCATTTACACCTTCCACTCTCAGATACCTTCATTCTCCTCACACACCTCACCACATCCTTCCTCCTCCCCAGCCTCTACTCCCTTACCCATCTCTTTGCACTTACTACACTCCACACTTTTTACCTTACCTGCTTTATTAGCCTTACCCACATCTCCTTACTTCCCTCCTCACACACCTTTTCTCCTGCCTCCTCTCCGTACTCACCTCTCCTACCCAATTCCTTACTTACCTTCTTACTCTTGCTCCTCACACCTCCCTCTACCTGCTCACCCACCTCTCCTAACATACTCCTTTCCTTGTCCCACCCGTATCTTTCTCCAAACTCACCTCTTCTACTACACCTCACCCCTGTCCACACACCTCCCCCTCCAAACATGTCTGCAGCACTCTCCTCTCCACCTTCCCTTTTCACACACCACATTCCTCACCCTCCCACACACACCCCTCTCATTACCCACTTCCTCTCTTCTCACCACTTATCTGCCTCCCATCTCCACACTCCACCCACCTCACTCTCATCATGATCTCCTTAACTCCCTGCTTCACCTTGCCCGTCTACCCTCTGTTCACCACACCTCTATACATATTACCCACTCTCCTCTTGTCCATCTTCTCATCTCCCCTCTCTATCCTTCCTCTCCACATTCAATTGCACACCACCCTCTTTGGATTCTCTCTCTCCCTTAAGCCCTTAGCTCTCCTTTTCTCATCACAATCCTCACCTCCCATCTTTTACCTTACCTCTTTCCCCAAACACGCATCGCCTTCACTTGCTTTCCTCACTCCTTCACCAATTTCTCTCTCCTCATCCCCATATGTCTCCTCTTTCCCCACCCACCTTCCTCACCTCCCTTATTTCATCTCTTCTACCTCCCATGCACCTACACCCTCCTCCTCACCTCACCCCTACCACATCGCTATCCTACCATCCCACACACCTCTTTACGTCTTCCCCTGCTCTCCACCTTTTAACACACCTCTTTAACCTTACCACATCTTCCCCTCCTCTTCACCTTTTACCTCCCCACCACCTGCCCCTCTCCTCACCCACCTCCTCCCGTTACCCACTACTTCCCATCTCTCCTACCATGTCTTTCTCTTCAGGCACACCTCTCTTCCCTCCGGTCCTATTCCCACCCACTTCCTCTACTCCCTTATATAACCTCATCTACACCTCTCCACTTTAATCTCTTCACTCAACTCTCCCCTCTCCTCCATCCTTCCACTCACTCCCATATCAGTCACCTCCCCTCCATCACCCACTTCCTCCTCCTGTTTCACCATCTCTCCTCAACTTACCTCTCTCCCACACCCACAATCGCCTCCTCTGAACCCACCTCAGTACCTCATTAACCTCTCTCCACCTTCACACTCCCCATCGATCTTCCTTCTCCTCCACCCATTTAAACTTGCCCACATCTCCTTACTCTCCTGCTCGCATGCCTCCATTCTTTACCTCATCCTCAATCTCACCACCACCTCCTCTCCTTACTGACCTCCCTTCTCCTACATCCCTCACCATAACTCCTTACTTACTCCACAATCACCTCACCCACCTCACATCAACTTCTCTCTTCACATATGCACACATGCACACAACACACACACACACACGCATATACATACACACAAGCATATAAATGTACATACACCATATGCATATACACACATGTGTACACACACACACACACACACACACACACGCATACACACATGCATATGCACATGCATATACATACACACACATGTGCACACACACACACATGCACCTCACCCGTCAGCAGAGGAGGAATGAGAAGATGGAAAAGAGGAGAGTAAGTAAAATGTAAGGAGGGTGTGGGTAAACTAAGGGTAGATGGGCAAGGAGAAGAGAGAGAAGATACATTGTGATGATAGGAGAGTGTGGGGTTGGAGAAAAGAGGGGAAGTAAGGAAGCGGGAGGTAAGGAGAAGATGATGAGAGAGTGTGAAGTTGGTGGGAAGTGTGGAGATGGGATGGTAAGGAGAGGGATGTGGTGTGATGTGTGTGAGAGAGGAATGTGGCAGGGGGAGTGTAGATATGTTATTCCCATACGTTGCTATAGTACAATTACAACACGCTTAGGAGTAGGCATTGCACCGCGGAATGATATTAAAAGTGGAGGGGGTGCATGGGAGGCTGACATCTTTCCTTCCGGCAAGCAAAAATTAAGAATATATACGTTTCTGTCGGTTGAACACAGTGAATTAGACAGAAACTATGCTCCCTCCATATGTGATTGGTTGTACGGCACATGATGGCCACGTGGTGAGGGGTTTAAATAGGTATGAGCGGGGCTTTTGGCTCAGTCTAAGTGTCATGCATGTGCTGCAAACTTTTCTGTTGGTGTTGTTGTGTGTGTTCTTTTGTTGTTTGTTGGTGTTTGTTGGTGTTTTTGTGGGTGTTCTTTGTCCCTGCAGAACAGTTCTCATCTCAGTTGAGGTTTCCTTGACAGCCTATCAGATCATGATGTGGAGGAAGAAGTTGACTGTGATAGTGATTAGGTGTTTAGGGAGCGTGCTTGATTAAAGGCTTTTCCTAAGTGCAGAATTTTTCCCAAAGGGTTTTTTATCTGCGCATCAGGTTTTTCCCTTGAGGGTGTGTGGGGTCCACCCCTCTAAATATATGTGTTGCTTTGCTGACCCTCGCTCCATGTTATTGATGGGTTGTAATGCTATTGAACTTGTGTGTGTGTTTTGTTTGTTCCTTGTGTTTTGCAGGCGTGCACAATGATGCTATACCTATGTGTGCTTATGGGGTAGTGCTGTACTGGGAGCATGGGGAGGGAGTATATATTTGAATACAGCTATAACGTGAAGTTAGATTACATGCATACGATTTACAGATCCAAAATGTCATAAATGACAGTTTGAAAAAAAAAAATTTTTTAGACGAAAAGGGGGGTAGGGAGGAGGGGGGGCGGAGGGGAGGGGGGGGGGGGGGGAGCGTGGCTTTCGTCGCCCAGCTAACGTATTAATGCACATGCGCACCCTTTTATGGCCAATATTCAACTGACCAAAGCGCAAAAATTCTTTTTATTGCGCAATAATTTCAAAAAATTTCCTTTTCGCGCCACGTGCGGTTGAAACTTAGCGGGAACGAAATAAATTAGCTGAGCATTTTTGCTGAGTGTCGCAAACTTCAATTGTTGTAATTGCACAAGGCCACTGTAGTAGTCAGCAAAAACTACTGAAAGCAGATGCCTATCCGAACATAATTTCAGGTCAGAGGACGGAATTATGACTTATATTTTGGTCTATGCTAGCTGCATGTACTAAGTATCCTTTGTGGTCGCGTGCACACTAATGTGTTTTCTTTTGTTCCAATCCTCACTCGTTTTCTTTCTACAGGAAAATGCTGCAAGGCTACATTTTAACCAAAGTGTGTTACCCTGCTGGAAACTGGTCGCGCGAGGATGGAATAAGGTAGAATATATAATTACACAGGCTAGAACTGGTTATGTGTACATTCATCTGCTTGAACGTACACGGCCCTTTTAGTATTAATATAAAGCTTTTCTGTTATGTGGATTTGTAGGGTCACACTGTCTCTGGTCATCAGGGTCAACGTACACTAGCCAGTCTGCCCCTTACTTTGCCCCAAAACGTAGCTACGTATGAACACCAATATGCATTTCTCATGGACCTTTTAAGTACTTAATACTCCACTGGCTATTCAAAGCAATTGGAGACATTCTAGATTTCAAATGTGCACCACTGTCATCTATTATAGATATTTAATATAATGTAGCTATCATGGTAAATTTGCTGAAACAGTATAAAATGTTATTCATGTCAGTTCTACAGTGTATTCATTAACAATGGATTCTTCACTCTACAGCAGTGATGCTCATTTTGTCTGTGTGGATCTGGACTGTTCGAATAGTTAGGTGAGAATCCATTTGATTTTCTTCCTAACTGATGTATTCATTAATTTTTATCACAGGTGTTTAGGCCAGGCATTGCTGATAGTATGCTATGAACAGAACCTTCTTTAGTAGTGTGTTAGTGTGTTGTGATGTTGTGAAATGTGCTGGGTTGGGGAGGGTGGGATGAAGGACACTACTCCACACCTGCTTCCCATTTTTGCACTCACATCTCGTGCCTTCCTTCTCCACACCTTCCCCATCCAATTTCAACCATTCCCCCCCCCCTTTCACACTCATCATCTCCTCTACACATATCATGATCCCCAGCTTCCTTCTCTCCTCTCCTACATTATTTTTCACTCTCAGCATTCATTTCCCCACTCACCAGACCTCCACCCGGCTTCCTTCTCATTTACCTTTCCTCACAGCTGACACCTCACCTCTTCTCCTGCCTCCTCTCCGTACTCACCTCTCCTACCCAATTTCTTACTTACCTTCTTACTCTTGCTCCTCAGGCCTCCCTCTACCTGCTCACCCACCTCTCCTAACATACTCCCTTCCTTGTCCCACCCGTATCTCTCTCCAAAACTCACCTCTTCAAACACACACCTCACCACACACCTCACCACACACCTCCCTCTCCAAACATGTCTGCACTCTCCTCTCCCACCTTCCCTTTTCACACACCACATTCCTCTCCCACCCACACCCCTCTCATTACCCACTTGCCACTCATCTACATCCCATCTCCACACTCCACTCACCTCCTCATGGTCTCCTTAACTCCCCATCTCCCCTTTACTACCTCTCACCCCACCCCTACCACATCCCGATCCTACCATCTCCACATTCCACTCTCCCATCAGCCTTCCTTCTCAACTCAGAACACACCTCTTTAACTTTTCCACATCTTCCCTCCTCTCCACCTTTTACCTTCTCACCCCCTGCTCCTCTCTCTCCCACCTCCTCCCGTTGCCCACTACTTTCCCACCTCTCCTACCACCTCTTTCTCATCTTGTTTACCTCTCTGTCCTTTCCCCACCCACTTCTTCCACTCCCTTATATAACCTCACCTACACCTCCCCACTTTAATCTCTTCACAACTCTCCCCTCACCTGCATCCTTCCACTCACTCCCATCTCAGTTACCTCCCCTCCATCACCCACTTTTCACCATCTCTCCTCAACTTACCTCTCTCCCACACCCACAATCACCTCCTCTGAACCCACCTCAGTACCTCATCAACCTCCTTTCCACCTTCATTCTCCCCATCGATCTTCCTTCTCCACCCATTTAAAGTTGCTCACATCTCCTTACTCTCCTCCTCGCATGCCTCCATTCTTTACCTCATCCTCAATCTCACCACCACCTCCTCTCCTTACTGGCCTCCCTTCTCCTACATCCCTCACCTCCCCACCCACATCCCCACAATCTCTCTCCTTCATTACTTCTCAATCACCTCACCCACCTCTCATCAATTTCTCTCTTCACATACACATGCATATACATACATGCACATACACACACATGCACATACACACACATGCATACACACACATACACACACATGCACATACACACACATGCACATACACACATGTACATACACACACATACACGCACATGCAAACACATACACACATGCATACACACATGCACATACATACACATACATGCACATACACACACATGCATACACACACATGCACATACGTACATGCACATACACACATGTACATACACACATGCACATACTCACATGCATACACACACATACACACACATGCACATACACACACATACACATACACACACATACACACACATGCATGCACACACATACACACACATGCACATACACACACATGCACATACACACATGTACATACACACACATACACGCACATACAAACACATACACACATGCATACACACATGCACATACATACACACACATGCACATACACACACATGCACATACACACACATGCACATACACACACATGCACATATACACATGCATACACACATGCACATACACACACATGCACATACACACACATACACATGCACATACACACATGCACATACACACACATGCACATACACACATACACATGCACATGCACATACACACATGCACATACACACATGCACATACACACACATGCACATACACACATGCATACACACATGCGCATACATACATGCACATACACACATGCACATACGTACATGCACATACGTACATGCACATACTCACATGCATACACACACATACACACACATGCACATACACACACATACACATACACACACATGCATGCACACACATACACACACATGCACATACACACACATGCACATGCACACACATGCACATACACACATGTACATACACACACATACACGCACATACAAACACATACACACATGCATACACACATGCACATACATACACATGCACATACACACACATGCACATACACACACATGCACATATACACATGCATACACACATGCACATACACACACATGCACATACACACACATACACATACACACACATGCACATACACACATGCACATACACATTACATGCACATACACACACATGCACATACACACATACACACATGCACATACACACATGCACATACACACATGCACATACACACATGCATACACACATGCGCATACATACATGCACATACACACATGCACATACGTACATGCACATACACACATGTACATACACACATGCACATACTCACATGCATACACACACATACACACACATGCACATACACACACATGCACATACACACACATACACATACACACACATGCATGCACACACATACACACACATGCACATACACATGCACATGCACACACATGCACATACACACATGTACATACACACACATACACGCACATACAAACACATACACACATGCATACACACATGCACATACATACACATGCACATACACACACATGCACATACACACACATGCACATACACACATGCACATACACACATGCACATACACACACATGCATACACACATGCACATACACACACATGCACATACACACACATGCACATACACACATGCACATATACACATGCACATACACACATGCACATACACACATGCACATACACACACATGCACATACACACACATGCACATACACACATGCACATACACACATGCACATATACACATGCACATACACACATGCGCATACACACACATGCACATACACACATACACACACATGCATGCACACACATACACACACATGCACATACACACACATGCACATGCACACACATGCACATACACACATGTACATACACACACATACACGCACATACAAACACATACACACATGCATACACACATGCACATACATACACATGCACATACACACACATGCACATACACACACATGCACATATACACATGCATACACACATGCACATACACACACATGCACATACACACACATACACATACACACACATGCACATACACACATGCACATACACATTACATGCACATACACACACATGCACATACACACATACACACATGCACATACACACATGCACATACACACATGCACATACACACATGCATACACACATGCGCATACATACATGCACATACACACATGCACATACGTACATGCACATACACACATGTACATACACACATGCACATACTCACATGCATACACACACATACACACACATGCACATACACACACATGCACATACACACACATACACATACACACACATGCATGCACACACATACACACACATGCACATACACACACATGCACATGCACACACATGCACATACACACATGTACATACACACACATACACGCACATACAAACACATACACACATGCATACACACATGCACATACATACACATGCACATACACACACATGCACATACACACACATGCACATACACACATGCACATACACACATGCACATACACACACATGCATACACACATGCACATACACACATGCACATATACACATGCACATACACACATGCACATACACACATGCACATACACACACATGCACATACACACACATGCACATACACACATGCACATACACACATGCACATATACACATGCACATACACACATGCGCATACACACACATGCACATACACACATACACACACATGCATGCACACACATACACACACATGCACATACACACACATGCACATGCACACACATGCACATACACACATGTACATACACACACATACACGCACATACAAACACATACACACATGCATACACACATGCACATACATACACACACATGCACATACACACACATGCACATATACACATGCATACACACATGCACATACACACACATGCACATACACACACATACACATACACACACATGCACATACACACATGCACATACACATTACATGCACATACACACACATGCACATACACACATGCACATACACACATGCACATACACATGCACATACACACATGCACATACATACATGCACATACTCACATGCATACACACATGCACATACACATTACATGCACATACACACACATGCACATACACACACATGCACATACACACACATGCACATACACACACATACACACATGCACATACACGCACACATGCACATACACACATACATGCACATACATACAAACACATACATATGCACACATGCACATACAACTGCAAAATAGATATCAGACACAACATCAATTCAGAACATGCACATACATATCACGCATATACACACATGCGTATACACATACACACACATGCACACACATACACACACATGCACATACACACACATGCACATACACACACATACAAACACATACACACATGCATACACACATGCACATACATACACACACATGCACATACACACACATGCACATACACACACATGCACATATATACACATGCACATACATACACATACACACACACACATGCACATACACACATGCACATACACACATGCACATACACACACATGCACATACACACATGCACATACACACATGCACATACACACATGCACATACACACATGCACATACACACATGCACATACACACATGCACATACACACATGCACATACACACATGCACATACATACACATGCACATACACACATGCACATACACACATGCACATACACACATGCACATACACACATGCACATACACACATGCACATACACACACATGCACATACACACATGCACATACACACATGCACATACACACACATGCACATATACACATGCATACACACATGCACATACACACACATGCACATACACACACATGCACATATACACATGCACATACATACACATACACACACACACATGCACATACACACATGCACATACACACATGCACATACACACATGCACATACACACATGCACATACACACATGCACATACTTGCACACACAAATGCACATAGACACATGCACATACACACATGCATACACAAATGCACATACATACATAAACCTGCACATACTCACATGCATACACACATGCACATACACATTACATGCACATACACACACATGCACATACACACACATACACACATGCACATACACGCACACATGCACATACACACATACATGCACATACATACAAACACATGCATATGCACACATGCACATACAACTGCAAAATAGATATCAGACACAACATCAATTCAGAACATGCACATACATATCACGCATATACACACATGCGTATACACATACATGCATATACATACACACACGTACATATCACGCATTATGCTCATGCTTACACATGCATACATACACGGTGTACACACACATGCATACACACATGTAATACACTCACACCACACACATACACATGATAATGACTTTATTCACTATTTAGAAACAAAGAAGGTTGGCTGGAGTCCTAGTACTGTATCTACTACTGGTGAGCAATTTGTTAAAACACTTGTTTCAGCTCTATGGTGCCTAGATCCGCATCATCAACAGTTTATAGATTGGTGAGTGTGGATTTTGTTGTTTATACATAAGCACACATTTGGTTGACTGGTACTCTTTTTTTCCTATTCAGGAGTATCCATCATCCACTGGCTTTTACCATTTTCACAGGTTACAATGATTGGAAAAGGAAAAAGATCAAGAAACCTCGGTTGTCAAATGAAGACCTTAAGCAACATGAGGACAAGCTTTCATCCCTGTTAAGTCAACCATGGTTTGCTAGGAAGGTTTTTGAATCCGTTAGATTGGATACAGAGGGTCTATTGCATGCTATTCACAAGTACATTCAGTACTTGAAACAGTAAACATCCATCATAAAAGAAATTCATCACTCATTACATCCACAACGAAGTCCTGAAACCAATGTGTGTATGAATCTTTTGCCAGTGGTAATTACACGCAGTACTGATTACACCCAAATCTGCAATGAATTAAGTTCCAAGCCTGATTACTTTCCGGTATGTGTAAATGACTTTGCACCTTCTGATCGTTATGCAAGACGCCACTGGATTGATAACTTGAGTTTTCCATACAAGGTGATGCTAATGAAATATCCATATGGAAATATATTGGGCACCCTTTCAGTTGGGCAGTTCACTGGTCCTAGGTACAGCATCCCTGGAAGCTCTAGATCATGACTTTCATATTCATGGAATTGTACCTTCTGTTACGTTTGTTGTTGACATTCCTGAGACACCACAAGACAGTTTTTATTGTGGAAAACCATATGTCATACTTAAAGATAAGGTACTGCAACCATCATCACCTCTTCGCCATGCTACGGAACAATGTAAAATGTTGTCTACTGATTTCCCTAACTCTTCTGTTGTGTTGCTTGTCAGTGATGGAGGGCCAGACCATAGGCTGACATACTATTCTGTCCAAGTATCCCTTCTATGCATATTTTTAGAACGTAACCTGGATATGCTAATTGCTCTACATACTTGTCTGTACCAAAGCTGGCAGAATATTGCTGAGAGAATAATGTCAACTCTTAATCTTGGTCTTCAGAATGTAGCACTCGCTAGGAAGGAAATGCCAGAAGAATATGAGAAATTGATTGCTAACAATCAACGCTTGGTGCAATTCGTGATGTAGTAACACAGAATCCTAATTTAAAGCCACAGCTACTAGAGTCTGTATCACAGCCCATTACACTGTTGCGAAAGCAGTTCATGGCCCTTAAAATTAAGGAAGAGAAGATGAATATCAGAGAGCCTGCCAAAGATGAAGAGATTGTAGCCACCTTTGAAAATATCCATATGGTGGACGTTAATATTTCAGCTGAGCAGCTGAGAAAGGAAGACTTAAAGGACATGAAGACACACTGTTATTGCACTCCTTACATTTTTCAGGTTAAGAAATGCTTAAATTCAGACTGTTCCTACTGTATGAATCATCCTATACCTGACCAGTTTGCCTCACTTCATTTTCTGCCTCTTCCTCTTTTGGATACCTCGAAGGCAGGTTATCTTTCATTTGAAGAGCTATATGGTAAACTACCATCAGATGCAGATAGGCCCTCAGCCACACCTACATTTAGTTCAGAAGCAGCAGAAGTGGATGCAATGCACAAAACCCTTTTTAATAACGCAAAAGTAAGGCAAGTGATTTTTTGTGGTGAATGTTTTAAACCTAGGTGCATCTTTGCAATCTCGAAATTACGTAAAGAAGAGGAAATTGTTGTTGAACGAGTAAAAGAGGCTAAAACGTACTCATGTGGATCACCCACCTCTTTTCCCCCCAGATTCACCTCTCCATGTTACAATAATTGTACGCCAAAACTGCTGCTGTGCAGACCCGGTTGAAGGTGTGTATTATACTGCTACGCTAAAAAAATTCCCACCTGTTTGCTTCTACTGCGGTATGGCTGAAGGTTTTGTAACTGAAGGCATAGTGGAGCTGCAAAGGCAGTATGCAGTTGTCCGTCCCCTATGTTTTCTGTGCCAATCAGAAGGCAAAACGCACAAAGTCGGCCGTCCCAACAACGTTGTCAAGAGGCAACGAACTTATTTGTAGCGTGCGGTGTGTAATTATATTCATGTTTTTTTGTTTTGTTTTTCTCCTACCTACCGACCCCATTTTATTATAAGTTTGCCCGAGAAACAACTAATCAAGTTTGAATGGCCTTATATGCGCGAGCGCTGGCTCAAAGTTAGAATCGTTGTGTTAAATGTTAATACGCGTCATATATGTTATGCGAAGTAGAGTGTGTACTCAACCAATTCCAACTAACAAATCCTGCCTTCCTGCAAGATATAGTAAATGAACTGCCTCCGATGTAAGGTCTTTGTTAAAGGAGGAGACGCCACGTAAATAGTGGCGCAGGCCGTGCTCAAACTCCCGTATAAAAGGCGCTTGGATCCAACCGGAAATCACGTGAGCTCAACATCCTCAGAATGGCGTAGTTTTGTAAGCTGTTAGGATTCTCACCCACACTTGCTGGCTACATCGTTTTTACGTTGTTAAGACGGGCAGATCAAGTACTTCTTAGTACTCTATCGCACGCGTTTATTTGTTCTCGAAACAGACTCGCATTGTGTTTCAGTTTATACTGGAGAGTGCATTGATAACTGTTACAAGCTCTGCGAGGCTTTGCGTGAGTTTCAAAGGTGAGCGTGGCTGCATGAGCATTTGCGTGAGCAAACAAAACAATAAAATGGAGAAAACTTTTGAAAGCCCTGATTCCAGCTGTCTCATTTACTGGAAATCAAAAACCACATCTCCACGTGCTGAAGTTTTTAGCAGGAGGTTTTCTGTGAAATATGTCTTCCGAACCTAGCGCCGTTCCTAGAATAAAGGTAAGGTTATGTTGTCAGGCACACGATTCAGCAAAACGAATTAGTCAAATAAGTAACACAGGTAATATAGAGCAATGCAATTAGTAAACAAGCCAGTACTGTACATATATAGACATACACAAGCCAGAATCAGCCACATTCCTACTCATCTGTAGTTCAATTGTACCAGTGATCACCCACATTCCTACACACTCATTTATGCAAGGTTGTGGTTGAATGTACCACTGGATGCCTGCCTGCGACCTTTGTGGCTGACCTAAGACAAGTCATAGACCATCACAACGCAGGAGGGGTATGCATAGAAATAACACGCCCCCAAGATACCTGTCAAGTGCCAGCCACCAACTCTGGTTGTACAGGGCTCCAAGATATGCCAGCCAGTTCAGAAACTTGTACAGTGCAGTACCCACGAGGTAAATTGCTTGGTTGTCATAGCAACAATACCCCATTTATGCACTTTGTGGGCTTCCTCCATCAGGTTACTCAGGAGGAGACCCACCAGTGCTGAATGGTACTCCAAATGAACCTTGTTGTCCACACTGCCTGTTTGGGCCTTGCATAATCCGTCGGCCACCTGTGTTCCTCACTGGGAGAGCTGTCCCATCCTTAGCCAATGACAGAAAGCGGTACAAACTTTACCAGCAATTCTGGAAGCTTTTGAAAGACCTGGGGTTGTGGGACCACCCAACATACCTGGCGAGGAAGGGATTGGTGACGCACCCATTGGACAGAAGAGAGATAATGCCAAAATGTGTACAAAATGTGAATGATCCAACCTTCGTATTAGAAAGTGTACTTATAATCTCTTTGCTACATAGGAAATCAGAAGCAGGTATCCAAATCCAGTGGGCATTCCTTACACTAACTACAGATCATCATTTTTGTAACAAGTTATTTAGTATTGTATGTGTTGCTGACCAGTACCTCTGACTCATAAATGTGTGCGTATATTGCTGCCTGTTCATTTGATTATCCCATTATGCACAGATAGCACGAGGGACATTCATCCATGCTATGGGAAAGTTGTGGAAATGAATGAACTGAATGGTTTCCAATACTGTTTTAGCTGAAATAGCTCAATCAATATAGAAAACATGTACATTTGCTTTCCTACAGTATTTCATGCAGATGAGAGATACGACTTTGCCAAGCCTTATCAATCCCATGTTTAGGCTTACAAAGGGCATCACTAGTAGCCTCCAGTCCATTCAAGACACACATTCACCAAGTTCCAAGTGTCTATGTGCAGGCTTCGAGGTTGTCCTCAGGCAGGTCATGGACCACCACAACGTAGAAGGATGTACATGTAGTTTAGTAGTCACACAAGTCCATCAAGTGCCAGCTGCAGCCACGGTTCAAGATCTGCAAGGAAAATGAGACGAAATTGATTTGCTTTCATAATGTACATAGATCATTGGCTGTCAGATGCAGATCTGACAAAGTAAATCTGTTGTTCGTACTGGTAGTTCTAAAAAGAACTGTTTTGAGATAAAGACAGGGATATCAATTCAGAAAATGAGACCTGTGGCTGACAAAAGACATCTGGGCATAAAAATAATGTGAATATAGTAAATCACCTACAGCCACAGAACTTCAGTTATCTTCTTCCTCGTCATCCCCACCATCCTCTGAACAAACATAGTCATCATCCTCACTGTCCACATAGTCTCCATCATACATAGCTGCATCATCTGGCAACACCATCTCATCATCATCTTCATCATCCTGAAGTATCCTAAAAAGTACTTGTCTTACAACAATTATTAGGCATCACTGATCGTCACATACTGTTGAGACGTGATGTTCCTGAGAACGTACATACTCCAGATGTTGTTTACAAAACGATACGTTTTCTTGACCAACACATTGTATGTGGAGTGATGGTCTGGTCGGCGAACATCTGTGTATTCGTGGTGACTTGTAGCCATCCTTTGACAGTTTTCATTCTGATTGATGTGGTTGCATAATCTCATCACACATACAGAACAAGCAGAACACTCACCCAATCCATCACAGCCAAGTTCATACGCATTTCAAATGTCTTGGTGTGGAAGTGAATTCTCTTTGGGAGGTAGGTGAGCAGTTGATGGTTAAACGACTCAACCCAGTAGGTATCCCGACACTGGAAGAACACAAATATGTACATTCACACGATATGTTGTTCATGTTACATACCAGATGGCACGAATCAGCGTTTTTGTAGATGAGGGTTTTTCGTAGTGCAGCCTCATATGCACTAATGGCTGCCGGCATAGTGAGAGGCTTCCTTTTTGGAACGTAACCTGGCTGTTGACAGGGACTCTCAGAAGAGCAACTTTGGTGATCACCCTGAATCACAGACAGGGATGCATATCACGTATGGAATGCACTAATGCACATAAAAGACACACATTCACATCACATACACAGACATACACACATGCACACCCACCCACTATGTAAATACAAACCTGAAAGTGCTTGCTGATGTTCATGATCATTGCACGTAGACGGACAGGGTTGCCACCACAGTTCCTCATGCACCAATACAAGTGCACCTTGGTGCACCTTGCTGAATAGCCAGATATTCCATTTTTAATCAATATGTCCAAAAAGTACATACCCTTATCAGAAAGTTCAGTGAACCACGTCCTATCCCTTGTACGGACCGTACCGGCACAGATATGACGCAACTGCTTCGCCACATTCTTAGTGCCTGCAATAACTCCAATCAATTCACCACTGAAAACCAATAGATACCTTACCATGCCAAGTGTCGTAGGAATTGACCATTCCGAGTTGTCGTACATACAGCTTTATAGTAGCCTGGTAGTCATGGGCTACCTCTGTGATGTTTAACCCTTTGTAAGAAAAAAAAAGTGAAATTGTTAAAAGTTTGGACACAAGAGCAAACCTCGGGCAATAACTTGAGGCAAGACTATCTTAGTGCATGCCACCTCCCTGGTCTGAGCAACTCTGTGCTGCTGTCTGGAAAGAGTGGAAATTCCAACAATCCTATGTGTACTGAAATGGACGATACGCTGATAAACATGGGCATTTAGAACTTATGTGCATACCTTCCAGCCAGACAAGGTACCGTTGAGTGGTATGCATTTGACGTTGAATCGTGACGTGCATCAGTTATAACCCACTATATTGTAAAAATATTAATTAACTTTTTTTTTTGTGGCACTCTAACCTCTCCACTTTTAGCATGGTGAGGGCTTTCCTTCACACGTTCAACAGCAGCTTTCATGGACTCTTCTGCTACATCTGTCACCACTTGCTGGTAAAGTTGGTTTAGATAAACTGAATGAACATGGATTAGAACAGGATGTAAAATAATATAAATCGATCATCTCAGCCCCCACCTGAACTGATGTATTTATGCTTCACTACACCCATACCAGCAAATAAAGCGAAATTCATGTACTGGCGAGGCAACATGCCAGCACAGGTGAAAGCATGGACCAGTCTGCAAAAAGAATCACATTTACATTGATATTACTAAATCCAAATAGTACTCTTACTTCTGATTAGCAAGGTAATGACCAGACAGCACTCTGGAACTAGCCCAGACACGTGACTGCTTGCAGTGTGGGCAAACAAACTGGACCCTAGCTACATGTCCCTTCTAAGTGAGTAGTAAATGAGTTTTATACAGAGAATTGAACAGAATTACTTACGGTACTCATACCTTTATGAAAGAAGCTATAGTCCAAATTGAACAGAATTACTTACGGTACTCATACCTTTATGAAAGAAGCTATAGTCCAAGATGGGTTGGAGAGACAGCCACACTGCTGGACAAGGCCCGAACAAAGACTCTTGAAGGTCTTACGCTCGACCACAAAGAGGTCTTGGTCACTGGCATCTTCGTCTCCCGTATAGATTCCTAAGTAAGTTAGTAAACCCAATTTTGTATAACCGAACGTACATGTATGTATCCATCCAACTAACCTGCAGAATCCAACATCATTTCATTCCTAGAATAGGATGTTCTGCTATTTGAGGCCTGGACATTCTCGGGTTGTGTCAATACACGGTCCAGCAAAGTATTCAACACGCTGATAGTAGCGTTCCGCTTGCAACCGGGTGCAAGTAGTTGCTTCGCTGCCTCAAATCTACGCAGAAAAGTTTCCTTTTCCTCTTGGACCCTTGCAGATGCAGTCTAAACCTAGAGTACGTATCTTCTGGTGAAGAGGTCGCCATTATACGAACATGTGATCCAGTTTGTTAACTTAGTGTTATTAACTTCAGAAATGGTATTGTTGCATGAAATGGCATTCAAAACATGCATGCGTGCTTGAACTTGTACGCTGTAACTTTTGTTGCCAAGCCTCTAGCTCTATGTATAAGAAGCCACCATTTTTAATCTAAAACAGCCGCACGGCCGGTTGAAATTTTTGGATCCAAGCTCCTTTTATACGGCAACTCCTGCTTTAATGAGCTTTGAGTCCACCATAAATTGGAAATACCGTAATTCAAATAATTTTAAAACCTAATGTCACGACAGAAACAGCCGTCACGGACGTTTGCGGCTGGACAAAAAGTCGATAATTAGACAATACCGTAATTTACAAAGAGCCAAAACCAACAGTAATATCATATCTCATTATACTGTTCATGTTTTGCGAACCACAAATCATACTTACTTTGAGACGTTTAGTAAAAATAAATAGCATCTGCAAATGCTGTAACATATCTGTAAACAAAACCATCGACGCGCAAGTACAAGCATTATTATCAGTGATATGCGCAGCCCGTTTTCACGCCCATGTGTCTTTGGCGGGAAAAGAGGGGGTTACTTTAAGCGTGCGTAGTGGAGGAACCAACCGATAGAAAACGTTTGGCGAGCAATAACGCTCATCAGCACACATGGGGAAACACATATACAACACACAGAACTAGCCACGATTTTTTTAAACCTGTGATCTAGACGTGAGTTTTTTATGAATAAAAGGGGCAGTATTGTATGGGGATCCACGTAATGAAGGTAAACCAGCGATGCAGAGTGGATGGCCGCTTCTTGACGGAGGCTAGAAAGGGGAAAAAGGAGTTCATACAAGTGCAGAGAGTTTGCAGACGATTTGCACTCAGGCAATGACATAATGGGCCACTCACCCACAATCTTTTGTTTATGCAAATAAGTGATGGATGGAAATTATCTGAAGAGTACATAGTTTACTTCGCCCTTTTGATTGGACAGTGCACACAGCAGTTGTCTGCAAGAAGGTACCATAAAATAATTATGTGTACTGAATTGATGCATGTATACATGTATGTATACATGTAAGTTTACACTTACTTTGTCAACCAGCAAACTTAAATCCACACAAAATTGTTGCTGGCATTCGTGCAGTTGCCCCTCCCATCCAAATGGGATTTTCACTGGATGAGCACAGTTCCAATCATCCAGTAATTCTGGTGGTGTCCCATATGCCTAATGATTGTGAGCCAACCACTGGAGCTTGGAGCTACCATGTAGGGCATTGGTATGCACTGACTGTACCATCCAGTGGTTCATGGCATAGGTCAAACTCAGATTATCGTCCAGCAGGTGGAAGACATGAGACAGTCTGTAGAGAAGATGGTAAGGATTAAACAAACACTGATTAAAAGCAAGCAAACAGAAGGAGGAAATAATCAACAGCACCAAAGTGACTGACAAGGAATTTGCTGGTCCCTTTGTCAAGCAATTGGATGAAGCCCTCCAATCTTTTAACATCCATAGGCAACTATACTTAGGTGGTGTGTTAGTTGGCAACCATATACACAAGCCCTCCAGGTATAACTAAGAATAAAATATGCTCAAAGAGCGTATTGGCATGGCAAACACATATTGGATTCGGTCTCATGGGGTGAGAAAGAAGTCAATCCATTCATGCACCTTGCAAAGGATGTACCATTCAGTACCAGATCCTTGAAACATTTGTTGTTCATTGTTAAGGAGCACTTACTGATTGCAGCTCTACAAAATGTGGCGCCTCCTCCTAAAAGAATGAAATAATAATACCGCAATTCAGGATAAACTTCAACAGTAAGTATCGCTGGTAAAAAAAATCGTGGCTACAAGAACATACGAGAACTAGTTAGTACCTTCTGTTACCTTTAATTTCTAGCTTGAATTCAAACTTTCTATCGGTTGGGAACGTGGAAAACACACTTCGAAGAGGAAAGGTACGTCGAGGGTTACCCGCTTTCAACAGCCATAACTTGCCGTGGCAAGAATTGCTGGCCCTAATGACTTGCATCAAAAAGAGGAAACTGTAGCTTCTTTTGTAATCTGCTTTTAAATGGCGCTTGTAGCCATCCTGTCTTTTGTACCAGCTCACGTTTTCAGCTCTCCAGGTTGTCAAGGGCGTTGCTATAGGCATTACGCAATCATTTCAATTTTTCGGATTACATACTTTTTGTCCACAAAATATATGGCCGCAAACGCCTGTGCCGTGGATCCTTCCGGCAAGCGAATATTCAACTGACCAAAGCGCAAAAATTCTTTTTATTGCGCAATAATTTCTTTTTCGCGCCACGTGCAGTAGAAATTTAGCGCGAACGTAGCTGAGCTGAGAATCGCAAACTTCAATTGGTGTAATTGCACAAGGCCACTGTAGTAGTCAGCAAAAACTACTGAAAGCAGATGCCTATCCGGACATATTTTCAGGTCAGAGGACGGAATTATGACTTATATTTTGGTCTATGCTAGCTGCATGTACTAAGTATCCTTTGTGGTTGCGTGCACACTAATCTGTTTTCTTTTGTTCCAATCCTCACTCGTTGGTAACCCACTCGTTTTCTGCTGCAAGGCTACATTTTAACCAAAGTGTGTTACCCCGCTGGAAACTGGTCGCGCGAGGATGGAATAAGGTAGAATATATAATTACACAGGCTAGAACTGGTTATGTGTACATTCATCTGCTTGAACGTACACGGCCCTTTTAGTATTAATATAAAGCTTTTCTGTTATGTGCATAATCTTAATGCTTTGTGTGAGACCCTTGTCTCTAGAACTTGTTGGGATTTGTAGGGTCACACTGTCTCTGGTCATCAGGGTCAACATACACTAGCCAGTCTGCCCCTTATTTTGCCCCAAAACGTAGCTATGTATGAACACCAATATGCATTTCTCATGGACCTTTTTAGTACTTAATAGTCCACTGGCTATTCAAAGCAATTGGAAACATTCTAGATTTCAAATGTGCACCACTGCCATCTATTATAGATATTTAATGTAATGTAGCTATCATGGTAAATTTGCTGAAACAGTATAAAATGTTATTCATGTCAGTTCTACAGTGTATTCATTAACAATGGATTCTTCACTCTACAGCAGTGATGCTCAGTTTGTCTGTGTGGATCTGGACTGTTCGAATAATTAGGTGAGAATCCATTTGATTTTCCTCCTAACTGATGTATTCATTAATTTTTATCACAGGTGTTTAGGCCAGGCATTGCTGATAGTATGCTATGAACAGAACCTTCTTTAGTAGTGTGTTAGTGTGTTGTGATGTTGTGAAATGTGCTGGGTTGGGGAGGGTGGGATGAAGGACACTACTCCACACCTGCTTCCCATCTCCCCTTTCTTTACTACCTTCCTTTCTCACTTTCCTATCATCCCCTCTCTTCTCCTTGCCCATCTACCCACTGTTCACCCACACCTCCTTACATTTTACCCTATCCATCTTCTCATCTTCCCTCTCCATCCTTCCTCCCCACACTCAACTGCACGCCACCCTCTTTGCATTCTCTCTCACTTAAGTCCTTAGCTCCTCTTTTCTCACCACTATCATCACCTCCCATCTTTTACCTTACCTCTCTCCCCAAACACGCATTCCCTTCACTTGCTCTCCTCATGCCCACATGCCTCTTTCCCCACCCACCTTCCTTACCTCCCTTATTTCATCTTTCCTACCTCTCATGCAACACCACCTACGTCTCACCTCACCCCTACCACATCCCTATCCTACCATCTCCACCTTCCGCTCTCCTCATCAACCTTCCTTCTCAACTCAGAACACACCTCTAACCTTACCACATCTTCCCCTCCTCTCCACCTTTTACCTTCTCACCGCCTGCCCCTCTCTCTCCCACCTCCTCCCATTACCCACTACTTTCCCACCTCTCCTCCCACCTCTTTCTCATCTTGTATACCTATCTTCCCTCCTGTCCTTTCCCCACCCACTTCTTCCACTCCCTTATATAACCTCACCTACACCTCCCCACTTTAATCTCTTCACTCAACTCTCCCCTCACCTGCATCCTTCCATTCACTCCCATCTCAGTTACCTCCCCTCCACCACCCACTTTTCACCATCTCTCCTCAACTTACCTCTCTCCCACACCCACAATCACCTCCTCTGAACCCACCTCATTATCTCGTCAACCTCCTTTCCACCTTCACTCTCCCCATCGATCTTCCTGATCCACCCATTTAAACTTGCCCACATCTCCTTACTCTCCTCCTCGCATGCCTCCATTCTTTACCTCATCCTCAATCTCACCGCCACCTCCTCTCCTTACTGACCTCCCTTCCCCTACATCTCTCCCCACCCACATTTCCACAATCTCTCTCCTTAATTACTTCTCAATCACTCACCCATCTCTCAACTTCTCTCTTCACATACATATGCATACATGCACATACTCACATGCGCATACACATTGCGCATGCACACACACATGCACATACACACGCATGCACATTCACACATGCATACACACATGCACATACACACACATGTACATACACAAATGCACACACAAATGCACACACAAATGCACATACACACATGCACATACACACACATGTACATGCACACACAAATACACACGCATGCACATACATACATACACATGCACATACACACACATGCACCTACAACACACATGCACATACATACATGCATATACACTCACATGTACATGCACATACACACACATGCACATACATACACACACATACATACACATGCATGCATATACACACATGCACATACATACACACACATGCACATACATATGCTTGCACATACATGTACATGCACACACATACAAACACATGCATATACATACATACACACATGAAAATACATATAAGCACATGCACACATACGCACATGCATACACAACTGCAAAATAGATATCAGACACAGCATCAATTCAGAAATATGTATGCATACACATGCACATACATATCACACATATACACACATGAGTATACACATACATACACACACGTACATATCACGCATTATGCTCATGCTTACACACGCATACATACACGGTGTACACACACACATGTAATACACTCACACCACACACATACACATGATAGGATTCTACATACAGATGATCATTTAATGTGGTATCCTTTCAAGCCATCTTGGATAAGTGTAACACTAGCTTTCCAGAATTGTTCCTTTTGAGTTGCATATGAACACAGCATTACTCTGCCATGGTAGCTTTGGCGTCAAGTAAGCAGAAATGTGGAATTCTAATTAACATCATTGTTATTGCAAGTGATCAGTCATTCTGAATTTGATGAGGGCTTGGTTTCACTTATTAATGCTGAGTGACCACTTTCGATCCATAATGTAGTTTTGTATTTTTAACATTACTGCACTAAAATTAGGATTTTTTATGTCTGATATTTATTTTGCAGTTGTATATCAAATTAAGACTAAATATTTGGCGGGTATGTCAAACACAGAGCAAGGAGTAAGGTTTTATCCCTTGTAACGTGGCCGTTTCATCAGATGTTTTCACTTTCACACATTGGTCATTGCAGTCGATTTAAATTACCAGTGTACCAGGTGCCCAAACTAAGTAATATCAAGCACATATTGAATTAAAAAATTTATGCAAACTTAAACACTTGTAATAGAAATGTAAGACAAGACACCCTTCACATGTGTTGTTTCTTCTTCATTGGGTCTAAAGTGATTTGCAACTTATGTTTTTTTTTTTTTTTTTTCCTTCATGAAGGTTAGAACATTCATTTTCCATGCCTCCTCCCCCCTTCGTTCCCCTCCTCCCCCTTCCTTCCCCCTCCTCCCCCTTCCTTCCCTCCTCCCTCCTCCCCCTTCCTCCATCCTCCCCCTTCCCTTCCTCCTCCCCCTTTCCTTCCCTCCTCCATTCCCTTCCATCAACCCCTTCATCACCAACCTTCCATTCCCTCCTCCCACTTCCCTGGTCCATTGCATATATGTAACAATTGAATGATGATAGACGGAAACAGGGATGAAGCAAACACTATATCATTTGAAGAACACTGGTGTATGTCTGACATGGGTCTGATGGGAAATAGCCGCATGCAATGGGAAAGCACCACATATCTTATCTCCACAGATGCACCATTGTGACCTGAAAAGAAGAGAGGCCTTTAAGGATACGATTTAATCCTCCAGTTGCATATGGTTCATGCCTACATATATAATGCATACACACCTGACAACATGCACTACAGAATACATTTAATTTTAAATGCATTTGAATATGCATCACTTATTCTCTCTCTCTCTCTCTCTCTCTCTCTCTCTCTCTCTCTCTCTCTCCTCGCTCGCTCGCTCTCTCGCTCGCTCTCTCGCTCTCTCTTTCGCTCTCTCTCTCTCTCTCTCTCTCTCTCTCTCTCTCTCTCTCTCTCTCTCTCTCTCTCTCTCTCTCTCACGCACATCTCTATCTCTCACACACACATGTATCTTGTGACCTTGCTGATGCACAGACGGTTTTTTTGTGACCCTGCACGCGAGACCAAATGTTCATGCTTTGTTGCTTCTTAAAAGATATGAAACACGCTCTCCAATCATTTCTACATAAGGATTCTGCTGTAGATGTTACTTATTATAATACATATAAACAATGCAGGTAAACAATGCAGGTAAACAATGCAGGTAAACAATGCAGGTAAACAAGTTCATTTTGTGAGACATTTTCGCATCTCTGCGCCCTGAAGGAATGTAATTAAGATCCCGTGAGTGTGCAAGTCTTTCAGATGACTGTTGGAGGTATCATTATGTCATATTTGCATGTTTTAATTACGTAATTTTTTTATTTTTATTTTTATTATTTTTTTTTTTAATCGGCTCTGAATTTTTAATTAGCCATACATTTCAACGCAGCGTCACATTTTTATTGCGCGTAGTGATAATATGTTGCCGAAACGATCCCAATTTTACTTATATAACGTTGACTATACCATCTGTGGTTGTTTGCTATCAATATGAATTACGATAGCGTGTTCTTTGGGGGTACCATCATCACCCTGGACGAGTCTAACCCTATCGCGGAAGCTCTTGCCGTGAAAGATGGGCTTATTGCAGCTGTAGGAGATTACAAAGATATCCAATCGAACATCGGGAAGGATACCGAAGTCATCGATCTGAAACATCATACCATGCTCCCCGGATTTATCGAAGCCCATAGCCATGTCATCCTAACGGCGCTCTACAACCTAGCGTACACCGATGTGGGCGGCTACAAGTACAAAACGTACAGCGCCATTCAGAAGAAGATGAAGGAGGTTATTGCCAACACGGCCAAAGACGGATGGTGCGTGTTCACGGGGTGGGACGTGGAACTCGTGCCAGACCTACCAGAGCTGTCGGCCGACTACCTCGACACGACATTTGCAGAGCATACTAACGTTCTGGTGATAACCATGAACGGGCACTCGGCCTACGCGAACCGCGCAGCGCTTTCCTCGTCCCACATCAGCGCGGACACTCCGGACCCTCCGGGCGGTACGTACGTGAGGGACAAAGATGGAAATCTCACTGGGCAACTGCTCGAAGAACCGGCTGTATCTCAAGTATTACGACGTGCTACTTTGCCTAGCGTTAGTACGTTTCTTGAAGCAGTCAGGGCTACGCTAAAAGAGTATGCGAGAGCGGGGCTTACAACCGCAACCGAAATGGACCTTTATATTCCAGAAGTCTGTCAAGATGCGGGTGTAGAGGAGTTAGGAAGCCAGTTTGTAGATAACGTCATGCAAGTGCTGAGAGGTGAAATTCTCCGTCTACCGCTACGTCTTGCATATTATACGCCGGAGAACGACAAAGACAAAGAGAAGAGTTTCAACACAGATAAGCGCCTTTGGCATGCAGGAATTAAATTATTTGCAGATGGCTCGCCTGATTGTGGCACAGCTGCCATAAAGAGGCCATATCCTTATAATGATGTGTCTGAGAAGCTCTGCTTTCCTCCTCCACCAAATTATGGAATACTGAATTGGACCTACGACCAGTTACTAAACCGTGTCAAGCCATATCACGATGCTGGGTGGCAAGTAGCCATCCATGCGCAGGGAGACAGAGCAATTGATCAGGTCTTACAAGTATACGAAGCCTTAGGAGGTAAGAACAGGCGTCACCGTATAGAGCACATGGGGTTGGCATCAGAAGACCAACTTGCAAAGTGTGCACTTTTGAATATCGGTCCATCAATGTTTGTGAGTCAACTCTACTATTATGGGAAGACATTCAGCAAGGATCTTCTAGGGAAAGACTACACAGACAATTGGGCACCTGTCGACTTTGCTTTTAAATATGGCTGCAATGTTTCTTTACACCAAGATACCCCAGCTCTTCCAGGCCCTCCACAACCACTGGCTAGCATGAAAGCAGCTGTGGCTCGCACACATAAGGATGATGGGACAACAGTTTATGGCCCTAAACATCGTATATCTGTCCATCAAGCAATCCAGGCTTACACTACAGGGCCGGCTTGGCAACTCTTTCGTGAGAATGAGCTCGGTAGATTGAAGGTGGGTTTCCGAGCAGATTTGGTTATTCTGTCTGCAAATCCCTACCTCATTGACCCAATGAAATTGGATGATCCGAATACAATCCATGTTGTGGAAACCTATATTGATGGCCATTGCAACTCTATATGGATGTAGTTTGATTTGTGTGCACAGCATGAGATGAAACTGTCGTTGTTCGAATTCAGGTAATTACAATGTTTAGCTGGTGTGACATACATGATCTTAGTTGCGACGTTCGAAGTTTAATCATTACAAAGCTAGCTGCCAAAGTTGTTGTTAAATCACTTATTAAAACAATAGGGTCGCATTTATACGGCTACATACGTCACTGATGTAAAAGTTGAATAATTACCGTGCACTGTAGCTAGTAGGCTTCAAAGATTCGGTAATCGCGTACGTCTAATTCACGCGACATCACCTGACAAACCTGGATTTGAATATACCAGTCTAGTCAATAACTATAATACAGAAATCAAGTTCTAGACCTTTAAATTGACTCCAAAAGTTAAGGAGGAGGAAACTGAACATGAAATTCTGTTACGCAGTGTTTGTGAGCATGCTCTTAATTGTTGTACTGTCTGGAAGCAAGTCAAAGTCACATGGTTGCAAACTTTATCAAACAAATAACTTATAGCTGACAATCTGCAGCATTTTGCTGATCTTTGTTGCATGTTGTGAATTAAGATTAGGTTTTTGTTTTGCCAAGCCTGTTGAAGCAATTGTTTGTATCGGTAATCTACTTCTTGGGGATTTTTTTGTTGTTGTTGTGATGGCTACACAGTGAAGTGCTGATTTTAGTCAGCTCTTGTGTTATATCAATTCAGTGCCAGGGCAACAAGCATAGGACACTAATCAGTTATACATTTTCAACATAATCCGTACTTTCATTATTTTTACATATTTGCATGTACCATAAAAATGTCATGGTCTTGCAAACTCCATTGTGAATTATAATGTCTTTTGACCTTGATGACAGCCAAAAATAAATTGATTTCATTCAGCAATTCCCATGCTGCATGGCTGTAAACAAGAGTGTATAGCAGTTCATGGCCGCTGACCCACGTGGAACTGCGACTGCATGTCTGTTTGTATCACTCATTGTATAGATATTTATTTATGGCAGGACTTAGTCTGCACGAGATACCAAGATAATGGAATCGGGGATATGTTGCTTTTGTATCAGTAGTGCCATCGCATTTGTATTGCTTTCTCCATTTCAAAGGTGTAGATGTGTACAATCATTTTGGTGCTCAGTGAGATATCAGGATTGATTTTTATATCTGCCATGATAATGGAAACGTGGCCACTGTATTAGAAACGTTGGTTGCATGCTTCTGATTTTCCAAGGACTTCGGTCAGTTATAGTACATATATTTTCTCTGCCAAAGTCTAATAAGCTACTCATTTTTCGCAACCAAGATTAGCATTGCTTACTTCAATTCCTTGTCGTCTAAGTTAACCCCTTTCTGTTAAAAAGTCAACACCGGCTTCGGTGAATGGCTTTCATTACTCACCTTCATCTTCCTGCTGTCTTATCTTTATGAATATTATTATGGGCATATATAAGACGTACCTTGTCACAGGACAGTAATTGTCATAATATAAAGTGTTCGCTTGCCCTGGGCCACTCCCAGTCTAACCTTTCAGTGATGTGATTGCGGTAGAAACCAAATTATTTATGCCTGTATCATTGCCCAAAATTGTCACTCGCCCTTCCATGTTTCAGCTATGACACATTGAACATATTTAATGAAACATGGAATCGTTTCTGTTCTGCGAAAAGGTACCTATATAGTGCATACATTATAAAATTTCTAGTACAAATAGAAACGTATAATTATGCTTGCTATGGGTAATAGGTACTTCGATTCTCAGTACGTAAGAATCGCTGTGTAGACACTTCAGACTTCAAGAATATGAAGGGAAAAAAATTGAAGTCTTGAAAAAACAGGCACTATAATATATGTATGCTTGGCAAAGCCCACGAATTGGGTTGGCCACTTCCCTTCAATTTTCACACCGCCGTGATGAGATGGGAAATTGTCCGTGAGAGAACTTTCCCAAAATGGATTTATGACATGTGTATGCACATTTGTATATACATGTACATATATACATGTATGTGTGTGCGTGTTATGTGAGTGTGTATGTGTGTGTGTGTGTGTGTGTGTGTGTGTGTGTGTGTGTGTGTGTGTGTGTGTGTGTGTGTGTGTGTGTGTGTGTGTGTGTGTGTGTGTGTGTGTGTGTGTGTGTGTGTGTGTGTGTGTGTGTGTGTGTGTGTGTGTGTGGATGGGTGGGTGGGGGGGGCACAATATAGGGTCATCACGCTTTGCACCATGACGCAGGCGATCAGTTTAGAAAAGAACAAACACACAATGCAGTATTCAAGCTCATGCACAGTGGTGCATGACCTAGCAGTGTTATTTGCAGCAGTCGGAAAGCCTATTATATTTAATGCTACCTTAGCACTACACATGCATGCCTAACAATGACGATGCATAGCAACGCATACACTTCTATAATGGCATTGTCTTTCGTGTTGTTAAGTAAGGCCAGATTTGCAAAAATAGAAATTTGAATTGTAAAAACGGCTTCTTCTTATCAATACTTATGTTTTGTTCATGCATGCAGCACTCTGAATCGGCAAACTGTAGGCTTACAACAGCATTCGTTATACTATAGGTTATAATTAAATCTTTTGACGCTATAATATCATTCTATACATGCATTTTCAGAATGGCCGTACACTTGTGCCTGACACCCTGGAAAAGATGTGGAGTAGTAATTAGGGGGCGGGGCGGTGAAGTTCATAACAACGCGAATTTTGGTAGTGCTTTCTGTCTTGAAAACTGCAAGTATAATGTTTTATGACTTGGTCAAAGTATTAACGTCCCTTTTACTTTTACACTGAATATGAGGGATTATTTAAACAATAATGCAAGGCAATTCAGTCAATACGTTTTTGGAATATCAGTTGATACACCCTTTCAGCAGACCATGCAAAGTCCATCTACATTGATATTCGATTGCAATGGCCATCAATGTAGGTTTCCACAACGCGGATTGTATTCGGATCATCCAATTTCATTGGGTCAACGAGATAGGGATTTGCGGACAGAATCACCAAATCTGCGTTGAAGCCCACCTTCAATCTACCGAGCTCGTTCTCACGGAACAACTGCCAAGCCGGCCCTGTAGTGTAAGCTTGGATTGCTTGATGGACAGATATACGATGTTTAGGACCGTAAACTGTTGTCCCATCATCCTTATGTGTGCGAGTGACAGCTGTTTTCATACTCGCCAGTGGTTGTGGAGGGCCTGGAAAATAGGGAGTGCCTTGGTGTAAAGATACATTGCAGCCGTATTTAAAAGCGAAGTCGACAGGTGACCAATTGTCTGTGTAGTCTTTCCCTAGAAAATCTTTGCTGAATATCTTCCCATAATAGTAGAGTTGACTCACAAACATTGATGGGCTGGCATTCAAAAGTGCGCACTTTGCAAGTTGGTCTTCTGATGCCAATCCCATGTGCTCTATACGGTGACGCCTGTTCTTACCTCCTAAGGCTTCGTATACTTGTAAGACCTGATCAATTGCTCTGTCTCCCTGCGCATGGATGGCTACTTGCCACCCAGCATCGTGATAGGGCTTGACCTGCTGCAGCAGCTCGTCACAGGTCCAATTCAGTTTTCCGTAATTTGGATTTAGGGGAAAGCTTAATTTCTCGGTCAGTCCACTATGCAGATACGGCATTTTTATGGCAGCTGTACCGTCATGAGTTGTCCCATCTGCAAAGGACTTGTAACCCGCACGCCATATCCGCTTATTTCCTGTCTTGGGCGGCGGTACAATTTTTTCTCTTTCGCTCCTCCCCGCTCCAGTTTCCGCAATCGTGTAATAAGCGAGACGAACGGGAAGACGGAGAATTTCATCTTGTATTCCATGGAGGACGACGTCTAAATCCCGGCTAACCAGCTTCTGTAGAGGCAACCCGGACGCATGCGCATGCTCGCTGCCGGTTTTTGAAACGGAAAGGGCCATTTCTGTAACGGTTGTAAGTCCCGCTTTCGTGAACTCCTTTAGCACAACTCTGATCGCATCCATTATATTCTTGATGCTTGGCAACGGGGTATGACGCAACACTTCGAAAATCGCCGGTTCCTCCAGCAGTTGTCCCGTTAGATTTCCATCTTTGTCCCTCACGTACGTACCGCCCGGAGGGTCCGGAGTGTCCGCGCTGATGTGGGACGAGGAAAGCGCTGCGCGATTTGCAAAGGCCGAGTTACCAGTCTGAGTAGCCACCAGAATCTTAACCTCGGCTGAAAAAGTCGTGTCGAGGTAGTCGGCCGACAGCTCTGGTAGGTCTGGCACGAGTTCCACGTCCCACCCCGTGAACACGCACCATCCGTCTTTGGCCGTGTTGGCAATGACCTCCTTCATCTTCTTCTGAATGGCGCTGTACGTTTTGTACTTGTAGCCGCCGATGTCCGTAGTCATTGCGTTGAGTAGCGCCGCGGTTATAACATGGCTGTGGACCTCGATAAATCCGGGGAGCATGGTATGATGTTTCAGATCGATGACATCGGTATCCTTCCCGATGTTCGATTGGATATCTTTGTAATCCCCTACAGCTGCAATAAGCCCATCTTTCACGGCAAGAGCTTCCGCGATAGGGTTAGACTCGTCGAGGGTGATGATGGTACCCCCAAAGAATACACGATCGTAACTCATATCGAACGGTACTAGCGCGTGCACAAAGTTTATAATATACAGACGCCGACGTTCGTTCTTTATATACACTGATGTAATGGCATACATTATTAATCCACGCATTTAATTAAGTTATGTATTCAGCTGGATACAATGACATTAATTGAGTATTGCTGTTTATTAGTTTCGAAACATTGTATACACGTGTCTAAACTAATGATTGGTCCCCAGACCCGCATATTAATGTCATTGCAATGATGGGCACATGTTCCGTTTACCACCAATCCGCATGCTGTTGACGTATAAGATTTACGCTGTTCATCAACAAGTCAGTGTCGGTGTTACTAGCAATTGATGGACGAGGTAAGTGCTAAATCTGAGGCACGCTATGTGTGCAAATAATTATCCACGCCAGGAGGATTTATCTTGCAGTTATCACACTGCAGTGAGTGAACAGAAGTCCACGTCGATGACTGCTAGCATTCGATCTGCTGCGGTATTAAGCTGTAGGCGTCGAAAGGGGAGGTAATTGCAGCAGTCGTTCAGTGGAAGCATATACGCGCATATGTACGCACTCAGTCTGTATCACCGATACTACATCAATATACCATAGCTTGTCTGCATTAAGAAACCATTTTGCCGCTTCAGTTAAACGAGACAGCTTGTCAGCCAGCCAGCCAGCCAGCCAGCCTGGCTGGTACCATGGTATTGTCCTGCTTTGCCCATTTATTAATGTCGCCGTTTCCGTATATCGTTTCTTTTTTTTTTTTTTGGGGGGGGGGGGGGTGGGGGGAGAGTGGGGGTGGGGAAGGGGGAGTGGGGTGGGAAAGAGGGGGGTCGGGTGTCTTTCCTTAACTAGCTAGTGGCATGGACCCATTCTTTCAACAAGGTCGTGTGTGCTATTGACTAAGTGGAAAGGCGGTTCACGTGCGTTGAGTGCAGTTTAACCTTCATTGCATTGATCGAGTGACAGAGTGGACACTCAGCAAGTTGTTATAATCTTCGAAATACATACAAGCGGAGTACGGAGCAAGGGTTTTTGAAATGAAATCGGCTCCGGATTAAGCTATAGAATTTCAAGATGAGTTTTGGCGTACTGAGTCGGAAAATAATAAAACAATGCAAATTTATGTTATGGCGAATCCAAAACTAAATCAAAAACCGCAGTGCAATTTCAGTTTGATATATCGATTTAGAAATGATTTACTTCTTCGTTTATCATAATCTAATTTGATCACCTAGAATATCGAGTTCCCGTATGACTTATTCTGGAATTGGATTGTTTTTTAAATCGTTTCGTTCACTTATGGACGCGATTAAACATGTGCATGTACATTTGTGGTACAATAAATAATACGATGCATTGTGAATATATGTGATGCATCCTGCGTTCTAAATGATATGTTATAAATGAACACAACGCAGTGTTGTACTCAAAATTAAAACTAGGTAGCTGTTTGAGCATAGATATATGTGTGGCATAGTCTCCAAATAAAATGAAGTCCTGTTCATGTTTTATCATAACAGTGCCATATGGTGAACCATCCAAAAAGGTGGGAAATCCAGTTGACTACCTAAATTGGGAGTTATTCAAAATGACACGAGTTAGATAATTGATTTTAAACTATTCTGGAGACATCTGCATGTGACACTGAGTGTGTATTCTGTGTGCATGCCGCATGATGATTACCATGGAGTGTATAACAGGTTTGGCAATATGAATGCATTCTAGAAATTAAGTCTCAGAAGAGGATCATTATAGCCGAGTGTGCAGTTACATTTTCATTTACTTGTATATTCTATTTCTACATAATGAACTGTTTCATGTTTCCTTTTACTTACACAAGTCTTCAACCAATGCTGCAACAGCGAAGGAGATCGTGTGGATGTTGCGTCATAATAGCACTTATTTTGGCAATTGTTTCAGTTTTATTACTATTATATTGGTTAGTATTTTATGTGGAAAAAAGCATCTTTGCAGGTGATCAAGCCAGTCTATCTGTTTGGATGATGTGTTGTATGTGATGGTTTTTAGCTGTGTTCCCAGGTTAATATTCTCAAGACAAGTTGCACTTCATTCATGTTTTTAAATGCGGCATGCAGTGCATGCAAATTTTTACATGTTGATGACTAAAATTTCAGTCACTTAACTTAATGTGTTAAGCACTCACGCCAAATTATAGAGCACGGGGTATTAAAATGCAGAAGACTGTTGTGATGATATATTGTGTTATTGTGCAAGTGCATGTTAAAGATACCATCCACATAGACTACCACAAATGGGAAGCAGTATTGAGCCTGCCCAAGGATATAGCCACTTGAGAGGTCCACAAAAATGGTTGAAACACACTAATGAAGAGCAATACATATGCATGGATCATTTCGCGAAAAGGGACCAAGCACAGGCATACATTATAACATTTCCAGAAGGGGATGAAATGTATGGCTAATTAAAAATCCAGAGCCTTACAACCCCATGACGGATTCTCAGTGTGTAGGAAGCGATGTGTAGAGGACATTCTGACTTCTAGAATGTAAAATTTAAAAATTTGAAATGAAAAAATCCCTTTTTGCGGAAACTATCCCATATATATGGTACTGTTGTGGAGATGAAGCTACATGTACCTGTTACCCGTATTGCATGCCATTCATACAGCCCGCCCCAAGTATTGCCTTAATACGAGCCAACATATTGTCCAGATCACTAGTTTAGGTTAGTGGCAGGTAATATAGTTTACTGCTCCGTACTAGCTAGGTGATTTCTTTTCATTTGACATAATTATGTACTACAGATAAATTCCCATCTTGTATGTAAGTCTTCTCAGCTGTCCTTCCATCAATCAACTGTGTCACAGTGCACATTTTGAATCTAGAATGTAAATGCAGCAATTTTACCACCTAAAGCATTTTAATTATGTGGTTGAGATCATAAAAGGCTCGAAGAAAGCATGCTCAGCTTTTAGCAGCTAGACCGAATGCCTGAGGTCAAGGCAGGCAAGAGGAAGTGTACTTCAGCGGCTCATCGATGTCTACAAACATATTTTATTGAAAGCACTATTGAAATAGACAAGTCATATAGGATCTGTAGGTCTTTAAAAGGTTACCACCGTACGGTATTATGCCGTAAACACGTTGAGTGTTTTAAATTGACTGTTATTAGAATTTATTCAATGAACTATAAAAACTATTATTAATATCCCTAGTTGGTTTGTATCTCATTAATTTTAGTCATTATAATTTAGGGACGAGACTTGAAGCTCCCTTTTTAACTATCCATTAATAATACACACACGTTTACCGTGTACAAGTGTAATGAGACTGCATGATGCTTGCATGCAAAAGTGTTCAATTGCAGTAACGCTATATGTGATACAGAAACAAATGCGAAATGGCAGCATTCAAAATGAAAATGCACGTACGGCATAGCCGCAGCATATAGGTTTGTTTCGCGGTATCCATGCGCAGGTCCCTCGCCACCAGTGCCTACGCAAGCACATAGGCAACCATAGTAGCAGCGATGAGTTGGACGACGTCGTGGCCGCAGTAGATAGCATACAGACGAAGCGGCTGTCTGCCGTACAGGTAATGCGGGAAGTTGGCGGAGGCGTTCACCGTAAGGGTGACGACAGCGACTAGCAAGGGCACGAGGGTGGTGCTTTGGGTCGCCGCTTGCAGCATCCAGTTCATCAGAACAACGATCGCACTGTTTTGCAGGAGGTACGATGCAGCGCTGAGAAATGGCAGTGTGGTGTTGTTCGATCCTATGCCGTCACCAAATTTGCGACCTGGAAATTGAATGGACCACCAGTAGCGTCCAAACAGCATCGGAGTATACCAGAGGACCCCCACGCACACGCTAGCAAACGTGGCTGCTATGACTTGCAGTACGAACAGCTGCGACCCCATTCTTGTTGTTGTGCAGTTATCGGTTCATCTAGTAT
>JABACO010000009.1:6216690-6304354 GCA_013339895.1 Ephydatia muelleri
ATTTTATTCTTAGTTATACCTGGAGGGCTTGTGTATATGGTTGCCAACTAACACACCACCTAAGTATAGTTGCCTATGGATGTTAAAAGATTGGAGGGCTTCATCCAATTGCTTGACAAAGGGACCAGCAAATTCCTTGTCAGTCACTTTGGTGCTGTTGATTATTTCCTCCTTCTGTTTGCTTGCTTTTAATCAGTGTTTGTTTAATCCTTACCATCTTCTCTACAGACTGTCTCATGTCTTCCACCTGCTGGACGATAATCTGAGTTTGACCTATGCCATGAACCACTGGATGGTACAGTCAGTGCATACCAATGCCCTACATGGTAGCTCCAAGCTCCAGTGGTTGGCTCACAATCATTAGGCATATGGGACACCACCAGAATTACTGGATGATTGGAACTGTGCTCATCCAGTGAAAATCCCATTTGGATGGGAGGGGCAACTGCACGAATGCCAGCAACAATTTTGTGTGGATTTAAGTTTGCTGGTTGACAAAGTAAGTGTAAACTTACATGTATACATACATGTATACATGCATCAATTCAGTACACATAATTATTTTATGGTACCTTCTTGCAGACAACTGCTGTGTGCACTGTCCAATCAAAAGGGCGAAGTAAACTATGTACTCTTCAGATAATTTCCATCCATCACTTATTTGCATAAACAAAAGATTGTGGGTGAGTGGCCCATTATGTCATTGCCTGAGTGCAAATCGTCTGCAAACTCTCTGCACTTGTATGAACTCCTTTTTCCCCTTTCTAGCCTCCGTCAAGAAGCGGCCATACACTCTGCATCGCTGGTTTACCTTCATTACGTGGATCCCCATACAATACTGCCCCTTTTATTCATAAAAAAACTCACGTCTAGATCACAGGTTTAAAAAAATCGTGGCTAGTTCTGTGTGTTGTATATGTGTTTCCCCATGTGTGCTGATGAGCGTTATTGCTCGCCAAACGTTTTCTATCGGTTGGTTCCTCCACTACGCACGCTTAAAGTAACCCCCTCTTTTCCCGCCAAAGACACATGGGCGTGAAAACGGGCTGCGCATATCACTGATAATAATGCTTGTACTTGCGCGTCGATGGTTTTGTTTACAGATATGTTACAGCATTTGCAGATGCTATTTATTTTTACTAAACGTCTCAAAGTAAGTATGATTTGTGGTTCGAAAAACATGAACAGTATAATAGTATATGATATTACTGTTGGTTTTGGCTCTTTGTAAATTACGGTATTGTCTAATTATCGACTTTTTGTCCAGCCGCAAACGTCCGTGACGGCTGTTTCTGTCGTGACATTAGGTTTTAAAATTATTTGAATTACGGTATTTCCAATTTATGGTGGACTCAAAGCTCATTAACAAAGACCTTACATCGGAGGCAGTTCATTTACTATATCTTGCAGGAAGGCAGGATTTGTTAGTTGGAATTGGTTGAGTACACACTCTACTTCGCATAACATATATGACGCGTATTAACATTTAACACAACGATTCTAACTTTGAGCCAGCGCTCGCGCATATAAGGCCATTCAAACTTGATTAGTTGTTTCTCGGGCAAACTTATAATAAAATGGGGTCGGTAGGTAGGAGAAAAACAAAACAAAAAAACATGAATATAATTACACACCGCACGCTACAAATAAGTTCGTTGCCTCTTGACAACGTTGTTGGGACGGCCGACTTTGTGCGTTTTGCCTTCTGATTGGCACAGAAAACATAGGGGACGGACAACTGCATACTGCCTTTGCAGCTCCACTATGCCTTCAGTTACAAAACCTTCAGCCATACCGCAGTAGAAGCAAACAGGTGGGAATTTTTTTAGCGTAGCAGTATAATACACACCTTCAACCGGGTCTGCACAGCAGCAGTTTTGGCGTACAATTATTGTAACATGGAGAGGTGAATCTGGGGGGAAAAGAGGTGGGTGATCCACATGACATATCGAGAAATTGGCGGTCAAAAGGATTACGCGGTATTCGGTCATTGCGTAATTCAATGTTCATAGAAAATGTATGGACGCATTCAGAAAACTGCAGCTAACTGCAGAAAAAACCCAAATTTTGACTAGCTGCTCTCGGATTTGCAATGTGGGGACTAGTTGACATATTTTGTGTAGTTTTTCGCAACTTAAGTACCTATACCCGCACTTCCACATTAATTATGCAAGGTTTCCAATGTCCATTCATTTTTTCTCATTTCCTTATTCAGTCATCAATAGTTTCCAAACCAAATGACATTTTCCTTACCTGCTCACGGATTACATGAGAGTAATCAATGAACTTATTTATCATTATTTTTTCAGAGCTTAGGGCCTTCAAATCGCACTTCCCTTGAATGGTTAGTGAGTTACACCCCACATTCAATGTGCCTACCACGATCATCACGTGCCACCCTATCGTCAGTCAGCCGTGCCCAGACCTGTTTTTTTTTTATGTTGTATTAATGACCAATATGTACTGACTTTAGCATGACCCCTTGTAAGAGTGGGCACTAATTGGGATTATATGTTGCAAAGACGGAGGTGGCGATTACACAGAGGAGTTTGCCACTTGTAGCATCGACACAGGAGTGCCTGGGCATGACAACCAACCAGTCTTCTTACGGAAGCATCTTGCAAGTCTCAGAGTCCTAGGTTAGCATGAATGTGACACGTACATGATTACAGTAGCTACGTCCGTAATAGGCTAAATGGTTGTGTAACTGTACTATACCGGAGCGTTAGTACATATATGCAGGCCCGTAGCCAGGAAGTTAGGCGGGGGGGGGGGGGGGGGGGGGAGATCGATTAATACTTCAGAAAGCATTTATCCGGGGGCGAGAGCGGTGGGGGAGGGGGAGGGAAGTCCGTCAGGTTCCCCTCGCGTTTAGCGGGCCAAATACGAAAAGGGAGACACCTTCGGGCCTCATGCATTTTTATAAGTACCATAACTAGAAGAGGCAATGTCCAATACCCCACCGGGTTCAAACCTACCATACATTTCGGTAGGAGTAATCAAATCGCTTCAAATTCGGTTTGTAAATAGAGAGGTCCCTATATGCACATTTTCCCGCTTGATATGGCGGGACACAATTTGCCGCGATAGGTACAGGAACCTCTCTACCCACAAACCGAATTTTAAAAGCAATTTGATTACAGGAGAATCGAAAGGTATTTGGCGGGTTGAACCTAGTGGGGTATCATACATTGCAATACTCCAAAACGTATTTCACCATACAGAAATGGTGTGTAGTATGAAGTGTTGAGAATAAGAAGTCAATAGCCTTAACCGTTTGGAAGTTATTTATAGCGATTCAAACGCAAGGGAATTTTGAGGGGCAATTTTGTGGAAACTGTCCCATATATATAAATGTGTGTGCATACATGTATGTATATGTACATGTATGCATGTATTTTATGTACATGTATATATGTGAAAATTCTATGTTCTTGACCTTCATGTCTTCTCAGCCTTGTAGAGACTCACTGATGGAAGAACCATGTGTGTAGCTATGTTGGTGATTCAGTGTCAGCTCTCTTGAACTATTCGGCATGCTCCCGCCTGAAAGAGTGCTGCAAGATGTAAAACAGGTCACAGTCAAGTTGAACTTTGATTTAGTTAATGATACATTGTGTGCTTAATTGTAGTCATTTCAGTACTTCACCACAGGCCTATTGCTTTCTGGCCACTTAATTATATGTAAGCTTTTGTTGTAAGTAATGAATTACTTCCAAAGGTAATAAAAAGATCTTGTTAGGACTGATGTTTGTTTTATGGGACACAAATATAAGGCATAATCTCCCCGTCTGAAGTAATCTCTGTGGATGCTATCACAGCCTCAAACGTCCACCAAAGGATACTGTCAAAGAAACTAGAGGACCCAGTTCTCATTGTTGTTGAAAGCATCATCACCTGCTGACAGCTCTCTGTGTCAGCACCTCATGCTGCATCCTGGCTACTGGTCACACCTCTTAGTCTTGACCTGAACTTTGAACCCAATGAAGTGTAATTCTCCATCCAATGGTGGCTAGCTCCTCATGTTCTTTGTGCCCTGGCGCTACTAGGGTGGTGATGTTGTCCAGTGCCCAGCCATTGAATCACATATATGTTAACAATGAGTAAACAAGTACATACATGTAATACATGTACGTTGTGGGTGCAAGGGTCAAGCATTTTAATAAAAGATGATTGCGCAGGGACTGATACAGAAAACAAAAGATAGAGGCAGCAACAACTGTTAATCATTTGCAATCACCCCAATGATGGGTGTAGCCTTAGGAAGAACAGTATCAAGTTTTTGAGGGGTGACTCTTTCATTGTAAGGGCTTCCTGTTCAGCTGATCCTGACAAGAGAGTACACTCAATTTCAGTGATGGATCCAGAATTTCCAGTTTGTGGGGGAGGGGGGGGGGGGGGGGGGAACAAACCCACGTCCTGCTCCAGCTGGGGTATGGGGGAGTGGCTGTAAGCTCCTCCATAGGGTCTAGGGAAGAGCACATTACATTGTACTTCGACATCAACCCATATTTCAACAAGTCAAAGAGTGTATGGAAGCACTTGTGCCTACAGTACATGTACACAGATAAAGCCCATTACATAGAGGTGTAGCTCCTCCCATGGATGTGAGATAAGATAACCACAGGCATTACCACTTATACACACACACACACACACACACACACACACACCCTCCTTCACAAGAAATCCAATCTTCATGTAAAGGTATCTGCCACACTATCTGCCAATCAAGTGAAGGTCAGTATACACAGCTCACAGGATGCTTATTCATTTTAGCCAGGACAATGGTTGTATACACCTTGGACTGCCCTTGTGGGTTTTGTGGTAGTGGTCAGGCCCCAAGGCCAACATAAACAACAGTACCTAAGAAGTACTGAGTATACCATATCAAGGCTAATAGTACATGGCTACACTACACCCTTCTCCTACAACTCTCCTCTCTGCTAGAGGAGCATACTGCCCCAAACATTCATGACTCCAACAAGTCAGTACAGGGAGGATAAATGGTATGTGTAATTTTGCCAGAGATGTCCCTGCTGGTGTACATGTACATGACTACAGGAGGACAGGAGAGAGGGAGTGAGGGAGGGGGGGAGGGGGAGAGAGGGAGGGGGGGAGGGAGGGAGGGAGGAAGGGAGAAAGTGAGGGAGGGAGAAAGTGAGGGAGGGAGGGAGGGAGAAGAAAGTGAGGGAGGGAGGGAGTAGGTGAGAAAGGAGAGAAAGAAAGGAAGGAGGAGAGAGGGATAAGAGCAAAGAAAGATGGAACACAAACTAAGTGATTGAAGTATACACAATGTACCTGGGCAGGCTGGCTGCAGCACTGATGACGCCCAACACCACATTCCAACTGGAGTGCAATGCCTGCGGGCGTGACTGGAGGACCTGTCCAACAGATAACGTACTGAGCACAGATCATATACATGTACCATGCACACTGTTATTTGCGCATGTTGCACACAGTAGCAGAGAAGACATACATGTACATGTACAAAGTGAAGGGGAGGAGGCCGGTGGTGTTGTAGCTGATCACAGTAAGGGGCAGGACACCCGCCAGAGCACCATTGCAATACAAACTGAAGTTGATGAGGATGCCATTACTGTCAGTTGGCAAGTCCCAAGACACAATGATGTAGGTGGAGCCCACATTCTGCACCGACACAGCATCAAATCCATCCGGTGCTGGGGGAAGGAGGGGGAAGGAGGGGGAAGAGGATGACATCACATGCACACAATGACATCACACATGTATACACAGTCAGTGACACACACGTACACACGCACACACAATCACGCACACCGAGGTACCATTCAGGAGGGGATAAGACACATGCTTGTAAGGGGTGGCAATGCCATATCTGCTCGACGTGCTGGGAAATCCCTCAAAGTAGACTTTCATGGTCAGCAGTGGGACAATCATGGCAGTGATGGCCGCCGCGTGCACCGTATCCACAGTGACGTAGAAGGTATTGGAGGCCTGCTCAAACAGTACCATGTGCCCCTGGCCATCACAGAGGTTACAGGCGGGGACTGCACCACACTCGCACCGACGTACAAGCTCAACATGACCGATGAGTTCTGAAGCTCACAGTGTGCCACTGACCATCGTTGAAGGTTCTGGTACTGTTGGATCCAACGACAGCTGGTCCAGAGCCCACATCAAATATTAACCATGGCAACCCACCATGAAGCTTCACCCCCAGGAAGTCAGTCATTACACTGTTGGTAGAAGAGAATGCCGCTGGGGTTGTAGGTATGGAACTGGACTGTGGCCTGGTTAATAAAACCACAAAGGAACATGTGCCCGCTGAATGTAGCCAGGCCCCTACCGTCGAAGGAGGTGCCCACATCTCTGACTGGGACTTAAGGCTGGGGACTCGATGGTGCAAGGTGTAGGCAGTGATGACATAGTCGGGTTGGAGGGGAGCATTCCATTGAAGGGACATGGAAGAGGAATTGGTATTGAGGATGAGGGGGGGGGGGAGCTTGGCCCACAGGTGCTAAGGGTGTGAGAAAGATACATAGTGGTTGTCAATGACCACTTGGGATATAATTGAACACATAACACACACACATCATGTGCACATGGCACACATGCATGCAAATGCTGCTTGTGTCTGCTAAGTTGTACAAACTGAATGATGACTGTCACTTTCTTTACGCAAGGTAAAGAGAAGGCCATAAAACATGTACCTACAACATCAAATCATACGCATGTACATGTACCTGCAATACAAACAACATCCACACACATACATGTAAACACACACCCACATACATATGTGCACATGCACAGACACACACGCATGCACACACACACAACACACACAACACACACACACAAACACACACACACACAGACACACATGCATGCACACACACACAACACACACACAAACAACACACATACAACACAACACACACAACACACACACACAAACACATACACACACACACACACACACGGTCCACATACACAACGTATACGTACCACTATCCAGTGTTGTGACATTGGCAACACCACCAGTCTGACATCCAGCTGTGGTGCATGCTGCTTCCACAAAGCTGTACTGCGTTGACGGCTGCAGGTTATGTACCACGGGACACTGGAGGTAGTGAGAAGGACGTTCCCCAGTACAGAAACAGCTTACACATTGCAGGCTGTGAGATCCCATTGGGAACTGAGGGGTTAAACTACATCACATTGACAGAGGAAGAGGAGAGTGCCAGAAGCTGAGGGCTTGGAACGCCCAATGGTGCTGTGAAAGGGACCAAGATGTGACAACCATACACAAATACACACACACACACACATACACGTGCCTCACATTGATTTTCATTGCAATACAGGGGGTTGTGGCACCTAAATGTACTTACACAGCATGCGGCGTGAGCGGGGCTACAAATACAAGTCGTGTTCACAGTAAATTGGGGTGGGGTATATATAATAATCGGAGATCAAACACTTCCAAAGGGTGGGGTTTCCCCAAGAAAGGTGCCCCCCTATCCCACACATCATACTGAATCAGCAGGCCGTTTGGATTGGACAGTGCAGTCACAGCGTTCAGAGCAGTAACATTGGGAGCAGCCTGGAATGTGGGCATAGCTTGTAGTGTCTTCAAGCTGCTGGAGTTGCTTTGGCCACACCCACCGGATGTGCAGGCCTGTACCAGTATGTACGCTTGTAAACAGTTGACAGTGTATAGTATTGGACAGGGTAGGATTTACCGCTCCCACCCCCTATCCACCCCCTGGTTTGCCCCTAATTTGAATAACCCAGGGAGAAGGCCAATAGTATACCATATCCACACTCAACAAGGCCAACAGAATAGGGAGAAGGCCAACAGTATAGGGAGAAGGCCAACAGTATAGGGAGAAGGCCAACAGTATAGGGAGAAGGCCAACAGTATAGGGAGAAGGCCAACAGTATAGGGAGAAGGCCAACAGTATAGGGAGAAGGCCAACAGTATAGCGAGAAAGCCAACAGTATAGGGAGAAAGCCAACAGTATATAGGGAGAAGGCCAACAGTATAGGGAGAAGGCCAACAGTATAGGGAGAAGGCCAACAGTATAGCGAGAAGGCCAACAGTATAGGGAGAAAGCCAACAGTATAGGGAGAAGGCCAACAGTATAGGGAGAAAGCCAACAGTATAGGGAGAAGACTAACAGTATAAGGCCAAAAGTATAAAGACAAGGCGAACAGTATAGGGAGAAGACCAGCAGTACAGGGAGAAGGCCACCAGTCTAACAATAAAGGAAGAAGACCAACAGTATAAGGAGACGGGCAATTAACGGTTCGGGAGTAAACCACTGGTTACAGTACAGGGAGATGTGCACAATTATAGAGAGATGGCCAACTGTACTAGTATAGGGAGAAGGCCATATCTACTCCTTCCAAGATATGCACATACATGTAGGGCCGAACACTACCCACTGCCGAACATACCCTACGCTACTAAATTCACATAGTATACTCACCATAACACCTGCGTCTCAGAAGATGAAAGCATGAAGGGCATACGTAGCTCGATCCCTGCATGCATCATTGTGCCTAATTGATGCGCTCCACATCTCCAATGCAAGTGACGCATATAGCTGATAAGTTAATTTTTAATTTGGTTCAATTAGAGTGGTAATTCATTAGCTAACGGTTATAAACTTTAATGTCTGTAACGTTAGCCGACATAAGTTTAATAATTATAACTCTACTCTGCAAGTTATTACGCAATGACTACTTCGTTTATGAATAAATTATGCGCGGTAGAAATTAAAAATTTGTCTTGATTGTAGTTTACGAATGGTTAATGGTATAATCTTATAAAGCACAGATTCACAATCAGTCGGATTTATCGTAAATTATACACGTGTTTGGAATTCAATTTGAAAAAACAAAGCAAGATGACCGCCTATGTATGGGCCATTTCTCCATATGAGTACGTTTTAGCCTCTTTTACTCGTTTAACAACAATTTCCTCTTCTTTACGTAATTTCGAGATTGCAAAGATGCACCTAGGTTTAAAACATTCACCACAAAAAATCACTTGCCTTACTTTTGCGTTATTAAAAAGGGTTTTGTGCATTGCATCCACTTCTGCTGCTTCTGAACTAAATGTAGGTGTGGCTGAGGGCCTATCTGCATCTGATGGTAGTTTACCATATAGCTCTTCAAATGAAAGATAACCTGCCTTCGAGGTATCCAAAAGAGGAAGAGGCAGAAAATGAAGTGAGGCGAACTGGTCAGGTATAGGATGATTCATACAGTAGGAACAGTCTGAATTTAAGCATTTCTTAACCTGAAAAATGTAAGGAGTGCAATAACAGTGTGTCTTCATGTCCTTTAAGTCTTCCTTTCTCAGCTGCTCAGCTGAAATATTAACGTCCACCATATGGATATTTTCAAAGGTGGCTACAATCTCTTCATCTTTGGCAGGCTCTCTGATATTCATCTTCTCTTCCTTAATTTTAAGGGCCATGAACTGCTTTCGCAACAGTGTAATGGGCTGTGATACAGACTCTAGTAGCTGTGGCTTTAAATTAGGATTCTGTGTTACTACATCACGAATTGCACCAAGCGTTGATTGTTAGCAATCAATTTCTCATATTCTTCTGGCATTTCCTTCCTAGCGAGTGCTACATTCTGAAGACCAAGATTAAGAGTTGACATTATTCTCTCAGCAATATTCTGCCAGCTTTGGTACAGACAAGTATGTAGAGCAATTAGCATATCCAGGTTACGTTCTAAAAATATGCATAGAAGGGATACTTGGACAGAATAGTATGTCAGCCTATGGTCTGGCCCTCCATCACTGACAAGCAACACAACAGAAGAGTTAGGGAAATCAGTAGACAACATTTTACATTGTTCCGTAGCATGGCGAAGAGGTGATGATGGTTGCAGTACCTTATCTTTAAGTATGACATATGGTTTTCCACAATAAAAACTGTCTTGTGGTGTCTCAGGAATGTCAACAACAAACGTAACAGAAGGTACAATTCCATGAATATGAAAGTCATGATCTAGAGCTTCCAGGGATGCTGTACCTAGGACCAGTGAACTGCCCAACTGAAAGGGTGCCCAATATATTTCCATATGGATCTTTCATTAGCATCACCTTGTATGGAAAACTCAAGTTATCAATCCAGTGGCGTCTTGCATAACGATCAGAAGGTGCAAAGTCATTTACACATACCGGAAAGTAATCAGGCTTGGAACTTAATTCATTGCAGATTTGGGTGTAATCAGTACTGCGTGTAATTACCACTGGCAAAAGATTCATACACACATTGGTTTCAGGACTTCGTTGTGGATGTAATGAGTGATGAATTTCTTTTATGATGGATGTTTACTGTTTCAAGTACTGAATGTACTTGTGAATAGCATGCAATAGACCCTCTGTATCCAATCTAACGGATTCAAAAACCTTCCTAGCAAACCATGGTTGACTTAACAGGGATGAAAGCTTGTCCTCATGTTGCTTAAGGTCTTCATTTGACAACCGAGGTTTCTTGATCTTTTTCCTTTTCCAATCATTGTAACCTGTGAAAATGGTAAAAGCCAGTGGATGATGGATACTCCTGAATAGGAAAAAAAGAGTACCAGTCAACCAAATGTGTGCTTATGTATAAACAACAAAATCCACACTCACCAATCTATAAACTGTTGATGATGCGGATCTAGGCACCATAGAGCTGAAACAAGTGTTTTAACAAATTGCTCACCAGTAGTAGATACAGTACTAGGACTCCAGCCAACCTTCTTTGTTTCTAAATAGTGAATAAAGTCATTATCATGTGTATGTGTGTGGTGTGAGTGTATTACATGTGTGTGTGCATGTGTGTGTACACCGTGTATGTATGCATGTGTAAGCATGAGCATAATGCGTGATATGTACGTGTGTGTATGTATATGCATGTATGTGTATACGCATGTGTGTATATGCGTGATATGTATGTGCATGTTCTGAATTGATGTTGTGTCTGATATCTATTTTGCAGTTGTATGTGCATGTGTGCATATGCATGTGTTTGTATGTATGTGCATGTATGTGTGTATGTGCATGTGTGCGTGTATGTGCATGTGTGTATGTGTGTGTATGTGCATGTGTGTGTATGTGCATGTGTGTGTATGTGCATGTGTGTGTATGTGCATGTAATGTGTATGTGCATGTGTGTATGCATGTGAGTATGTGCAGGTTTATGTATGTATGTGCATTTGTGTATGCATGTGTGTATGTGCATGTGTGTATGTGCATGTGTGTATGTGCATGTGTGTATGTGCATGTGTGTGTATGTGCATGTAATGTGTATGTGCATGTGTGTATGCATGTGAGTATGTGCAGGTTTATGTATGTATGTGCATTTGTGTATGCATGTGTGTATGTGCATGTGTCTATGTGCATTTGTGTGTGCAAGTATGTGCATGTGTGTATGTGCATGTGTGTATGTGCATGTGTGTATGTGCATGTGTGTATATGCATGTGTGTATGTGCATGTGTGTGTGTGTATGTGTATGTATGTGCATGTGTATATGTGCATGTGTGTGTATGTGCATGTGTGTGTATGTGCATGTGTGTATGCATGTGTATATGTGCATGTGTGTGTATGTGCATGTGTGTATGTGCATGTGTGTATGTGCATGTGTGTGTATGTGCATGTGTGTATGTGCATGTGTGTATGTGCATGTGTGTATGTGCATGTGTGTATGTGCATGTGTGTATGTGCATGTGTGTATGTGCATGTGTATGTATGTGCATGTGTGTATGTGCATGTGTGTATGTGCATGTGTGTATGTGCATGTGTGTATGTGCATGTGTGTATGTGCATGTGTGTATGTGCATGTGTGTATGTGCATGTGTGTATGTGCATGTGTGTGTATGTGCATGTGTGTATGTGCATGTGTGTATGTGCATGTGTGTATGTGCATGTGTGTATGTGCATGTGTGTGTATGTGCATGTGTGTATGTGCATGTGTGTATGTGCATGTGTGTGTGTGTATGTGTATGTATGTGCATGTGTATATGTGCATGTGTGTGTATGTGCATGTGTGTGTATGTGCATGTGTGTGGATGTATGTGCATGTGTGTATGCATGTGTGTATGTGTTTGTATGTGCGTGTATGTGTGTGTATGTACATGTGTGTATGTGCATGTATGTGTATGTGCATGTGTGTGTATGCGTGATATGTATGTGCATGTTCTGAATTGATGTTGTGTCTGATATCTATTTTGCAGTTGTATGTGCATGTGTGCATATGCATGTGTTTGTATGTATGTGCATGTATGTGTGTATGTGCATGTGTATGTGCATGTGTGTATGTGTGTGTATGTGCATGTGTGTGTATGTGCATGTGTGTGTATGTGCATGTAATGTGTATGTGCATGTGTGTATGCATGTGAGTATGTGCATGTATGTATGTGCATGTGTGTGTATGTGCATGTGTGTATGTGCATGTGTGTATGTGCATGTGTGTATGTGCATGTGTGTGTATGTGCATGTAATGTGTATGTGCATGTGTGTATGTGCATGTGTGTGTATGTGTGTGTATGTGCATGTGTGTGTATGTGCATGTGTGTATGCATGTGTATATGTGCATGTGTGTGTATGTGCATGTGTGTGTATGTGCATGTGTGTGTATGTATGTGCATGTGTGTATGCATGTGTGTATGTGTTTGTATGTGCGTGTATGTACATGTGTGTATGTGCATGTGTGTGCATGTGCATGTGTGTGTATGTGCATGTGTGTGTATGTGTGTGCATGCATGTGTGTGTATGTGTGTATGTGCATGTGTGTGTATGTGCATGTGTGTATGTGCATGTGTATATGTGCATGTGTGTATGTGCATGTGTGTGTATGTGCATGTGTGTGTATGTGCATGTGTGTATGCATGTGTGTATGTGTTTGTATGTGCGTGTATGTGTGTGTATGTACATGTGTGTATGTGCATGTGTGTGCATGTGCATGTGTGTGTATGTGCATGTGTGTGTATGTGTGTGCATGCATGTGTGTGTATGTGCATGTGTGTGTATGTGCATGTGTGTATGTGCATGTGTGTATGTGCATGTACGTATGTGCATGTGTGTATGTGCATGTATGTATGCGCATGTGTGTATGCATGTGTGTGTATGTGCATGTGTGTGTATGTGCATGTGTATGTATGTGCATGTGTGTATGCATGTGTGTATGTGTTTGTATGTGCGTGTATGTGTGTGTATGTACATGTGTGTATGTGCATGTGTGTGCATGTGCATGTGTGTGTATGTGCATGTGTGTGTATGTGTGTGCATGCATGTGTGTGTATGTGTATGTGTGTGTATGTGCATGTGTGTGTATGTGCATGTGTGTGTATGTGTGTGTATGCATGTGAGTATGTGCATGTACGTATGTGCGTGTGTATGTGCATGTATGTATGCGCATGTGTGTATGCATGTGTGTATGTGCATGTGTGTATGTGCATGTGTGTATGTGCATGTGTGTGTATGTGCATGTAATGTGTATGTGCATGTGTGTATGTGCATGTGTGTGTATGTGTATGTGTGTGTATGTGCATGTGTGTATGCATGTGTATATGTGCATGTGTGTGTATGTGCATGTGTATGTATGTGCATGTGTGTATGCATGTGTGTATGTGCGTGTATGTGTGTGTATGTACATGTGTGTATGTGCATGTGTGTGTATGTGCATGTGTGTGTATGTGTGTGCATGCATGTGTGTGTATGTGTATATGTGTGTATGTGTATGTGTGTGTATGCATGTGAGTATGTGCATGTGTGTATGTACATGTGTGTATGTGCATGTACGTATGTGCATGTGTGTATGTGCATGTATGTATGCGCATGTGTGTATGCATGTGTGTATGTGCATGTGTGTGTATGTGCATGTGTGTATGTGCATGTGTGTATGTGCATGTGCATGTGTGTATGTGCATGTGTGTATGTGCATGTGTGTATGCATGTGTGTATGTGCATGTGTGTGTATGTGCATGTGTGTATGTGCATGTGTGTATGTGCATGTGTGTATGTGCATGTGTGTGTATGTAATGTGTATGTGCATGTGTGTATGTGCATGTGTGTGTATGTGCATGTGTGTGTATGTGCATGTGTGTGTATGTATGTGCATGTGTGTATGCATGTGTGTATGTGTTGTATGTGCATGTGTGTATGCATGTGTGTATGTGTTTGTATGTGCGTGTATGTGTGTGTATGTGCATGTGCATGTGTGTGTATGTGCATGTGTGTGTATGTGTGTGCATGCATGTGTGTGCATGCATGTGTGTGTATGTGTATGTGCATGTGTGTATGTGCATGTGTGTGTATGTGTGTGTATGCATGTGTGTGTATGTGTGTGTATGCATGTGAGTATGTGCATGTGTGTATGTACATGTGTGTATGTGCATGTACGTATGTGCATGTGTGTGTATGCATGTGTGTGTATGTGCATGTATGTGTATGTATGTGCATGTGTGTATGCATGTGTGTATGTGTTTGTATGTGCGTGTATGTGTGTGTATGTACATGTGTGTATGTGCATGTGTGTGTATGTGCATGTGTGTGTATGTGTGTGTATGCATGTGTGTGTATGTGCATGTGTGTGTATGTGCATGTATGTATGTACATGTGTGTATGTGCATGTATGTATATGCATGTGTATGTGAAGAGAGAAATTGATGAGAGGTGGGTGAGGTGATTGAGAAGTAATGAAGGAGAGAGATTGTGGGGATGTGGGTGGGGAGGTGAGGGATGTAGGAGAAGGGAGGCCAGTAAGGAGAGGAGGTGGTGGTGAGATTGAGGATGGGGTAAAGAATGGAGGCATGCGAGGAGGAGAGTAAGGAGATGTGAGCAAGTTTAAATGGGTGGAGAAGGAAGATCGATGGGGAGAATGAAGGTGGAAAGGAGGTTGATGAGGTACTGAGGTGGGTTCAGAGGAGGTGATTGTGGGTGTGGGAGAGAGGTAAGTTGAGGAGAGATGGTGAAAAGTGGGTGATGGAGGGGAGGTGACTGAGATGGGAGTGAGTGGAAGGATGCAGGTGAGGGGAGAGTTGTGAAGAGATTAAAGTGGGGAGGTGTAGGTGAGGTTATATAAGGGAGTGGAAGAAGTGGGTGGGGAAAGGACAGAGAGGTAAACAAGATGAGAAAGAGGTGGTAGGAGAGGTGGGAAAGTAGTGGGCAACGGGAGGAGGTGGGAGAGAGAGGAGCAGGGGGTGAGAAGGTAAAAGGTGGAGAGGAGGGAAGATGTGGAAAAGTTAAAGAGGTGTGTTCTGAGTTGAGAAGGAAGGCTGATGGGAGAGTGGAATGTGGAGATGGTAGGATCGGGATGTGGTAGGGGTGGGGTGAGAGGTAGTAAAGGGGAGATGGGGAGTTAAGGAGACCATGAGGAGGTGAGTGGAGTGTGGAGATGGGATGTAGATGAGTGGCAAGTGGGTAATGAGAGGGGTGTGGGTGGGAGAGGAATGTGGTGTGTGAAAAGGGAAGGTGGGAGAGGAGGAGTGCAGACATGTTTGGAGAGGGAGGTGTGTGGTGAGGTGTGTGTTCGAAGAGGTGAGTTTTGGAGAGAGATACGGGTGGGACAAGGAAGGGAGTATGTTAGGAGAGGTGGGTGAGCAGGTAGAGGGAGGCCTGAGGAGCAAGAGTAAGAAGGTAAGTAAGAAATTGGGTAGGAGAGGTGAGTACGGAGAGGAGGCAGGAGAAGAGGTGAGGTGTCAGCTGTGAGGAAAGGTAAATGAGAAGGAAGCCGGGTGGAGGTCTGGTGAGTGGGGAAATGAATGCTGAGAGTGAAAAATAATGTAGGAGAGGAGAGAAGGAAGCTGGGGATCATGATATGTGTAGAGGAGATGATGAGTGTGAAAGGGGGGGGGGGGGGGGAATGGTTGAAATTGGATGGGGAAGGTGTGGAGAAGGAAGGCACGAGATGTGAGTGCAAAAATGGGAAGCAGGTGTGGAGTAGTGTCCTTCATCCCACCCTCCCCAACCCAGCACATTTCACAACATCACAACACACTAACACACTACTAAAGAAGGTTCTGTTCATAGCATACTATCAGCAATGCCTGGCCTAAACACCTGTGATAAAAATTAATGAATACATCAGTTAGGAAGAAAATCAAATGGATTCTCACCTAACTATTCGAACAGTCCAGATCCACACAGACAAAATGAGCATCACTGCTGTAGAGTGCTGTAGAGTGAAGAATCCATTGTTAATGAATACACTGTAGAATAACATTTTATACTGTTTCAGCAAATTTACCATGATAGCTACATTATATTAAATATCTATAATAGATGACAGTGGTGCACATTTGAAATCTAGAATGTCTCCAATTGCTTTGAATAGCCAGTGGAGTATTAAGTACTTAAAAGGTCCATGAGAAATGCATATTGGTGTTCATACGTAGCTACGTTTTGGGGCAAAGTAAGGGGCAGACTGGCTAGTGTACGTTGACCCTGATGACCAGAGACAGTGTGACCCTACAAATCCACATAACAGAAAAGCTTTATATTAATACTAAAAGGGCCGTGTACGTTCAAGCAGATGAATGTACACATAACCAGTTCTAGCCTGTGTAATTATATATTCTACCTTATTCCATCCTCGCGCGACCAGTTTCCAGCAGGGTAACACACTTTGGTTAAAAGGTAGCCTTGCAGCATTTTCCTGTAGAAAGAAAACGAGTGAGGATTGGAACAAAAGAAAACACATTAGTGTGCACGCGACCACAAAGGATACTTAGTACATGCAGCTAGCATAGACCAAAATATAAGTCATAATTCCGTCCTCTGACCTGAAATTATGTTCGGATAGGCATCTGCTTTCAGTAGTTTTTGCTGACTACTACAGTGGCCTTGTGCAATTACAACAATTGAAGTTTGCGACACTCAGCAAAAATGCTCAGCTAATTTATTTCGTTCCCGCTAAGTTTCAACCGCACGTGGCGCGAAAAGGAAATTTTTTGAAATTATTGCGCAATAAAAAGAATTTTTGCGCTTTGGTCAGTTGAATATTGGCCATAAAAGGGTGCGCATGTGCATTAATACGTTAGCTGGGCGACGAAAGCCACGCTCCCCCCCCCCTCCCCTCCGCCCCCCCTCCTCCCTACCCCCCTTTTCGTCTAAAAAATTTTTTTTTTTCAAACTGTCATTTATGACATTTTGGATCTGTAAATCGTATGCATGTAATCTAACTTCACGTTATAGCTGTATTCAAATATATACTCCCTCCCCATGCTCCCAGTACAGCACTACCCCATAAGCACACATAGGTATAGCATCATTGTGCACGCCTGCAAAACACAAGGAACAAACAAAACACACACACAAGTTCAATAGCATTACAACCCATCAATAACATGGAGCGAGGGTCAGCAAAGCAACACATATATTTAGAGGGGTGGACCCCACACACCCTCAAGGGAAAAACCTGATGCGCAGATAAAAAACCCTTTGGGAAAAATTCTGCACTTAGGAAAAGCCTTTAATCAAGCACGCTCCCTAAACACCTAATCACTATCACAGTCAACTTCTTCCTCCACATCATGATCTGATAGGCTGTCAAGGAAACCTCAACTGAGATGAGAACTGTTCTGCAGGGACAAAGAACACCCACAAAAACACCAACAAACACCAACAAACAACAAAAGAACACACACAACAACACCAACAGAAAAGTTTGCAGCACATGCATGACACTTAGACTGAGCCAAAAGCCCCGCTCATACCTATTTAAACCCCTCACCACGTGGCCATCATGTGCCGTACAACCAATCACATATGGAGGGAGCATAGTTTCTGTCTAATTCACTGTGTTCAACCGACAGAAACGTATATATTCTTAATTTTTGCTTGCCGGAAGGAAAGATGTCAGCCTCCCATGCACCCCCTCCACTTTTAATATCATTCCGTGGTGCAATGCCTACTCCTAAGCGTGTTGTAATTGTACTATAGCAACGTATGGGAATAACATATCTACACTCCCCCTGCCACATTCCTCTCTCACACACATCACACCACATCCCTCTCCTTACCATCCCATCTCCACACTTCCCACCAACTTCACACTCTCTCATCATCTTCTCCTTACCTCCCGCTTCCTTACTTCCCCTCTTTTCTCCAACCCCACACTCTCCTATCATCACAATGTATCTTCTCTCTCTTCTCCTTGCCCATCTACCCTTAGTTTACCCACACCCTCCTTACATTTACTTACTCTCCTCTTTTCCATCTTCTCATTCCTCCTCTGCTGACGGGTGAGGTGCATGTGTGTGTGTGTGCGCATGTGTGTGTATGTATATGCATGTGCATATGCATGTGTGTATGCGTGTGTGTGTGTGTGTGTGTGTGTGCACACATGTGTGTACATGCATATGGTGTATGTACATTTATATGCTTGTGTGTATGTATATGCGTGTGTGTGTGTGTGTGTTGTGTGCATGTGTGCATATGTGAAGAGAGAAGTTGATGTGAGGTGGGTGAGGTGATTGTGGAGTAAGTAAGGAGTTATGGTGAGGGATGTAGGAGAAGGGAGGTCAGTAAGGAGAGGAGGTGGTGGTGAGATTGAGGATGAGGTAAAGAATGGAGGCATGCAAGCAGGAGAGTAAGGAGATGTGGGCAAGTTTAAATGGGTGGAGGAGAAGGAAGATCGATGGGGAGTGTGAAGGTGGAGAGAGGTTAATGAGGTACTGAGGTGGGTTCAGAGGAGGCGATTGTGGGTGTGGGAGAGAGGTAAGTTGAGGAGAGATGGTGAAACAGGAGGAGGAAGTGGGTGATGGAGGGGAGGTGACTGATATGGGAGTGAGTGGAAGGATGGAGGAGAGGGGAGAGTTGAGTGAAGAGATTAAAGTGGAGAGGTGTAGATGAGGTTATATAAGGGAGTAGAGGAAGTGGGTGGGAATAGGACCGGAGGGAAGAGAGGTGTGCCTGAAGAGAAAGACATGGTAGGAGAGATGGGAAGTAGTGGGTAACGGGAGGAGGTGGGTGAGGAGAGGGGCAGGTGGTGGGGAGGTAAAAGGTGAAGAGGAGGGGAAGATGTGGTAAGGTTAAAGAGGTGTGTTAAAAGGTGGAGAGCAGGGGAAGACGTAAAGAGGTGTGTGGGATGGTAGGATAGCGATGTGGTAGGGGTGAGGTGAGGAGGAGGGTGTAGGTGCATGGGAGGTAGAAGAGATGAAATAAGGGAGGTGAGGAAGGTGGGTGGGGAAAGAGGAGACATATGGGGATGAGGAGAGAGAAATTGGTGAAGGAGTGAGGAAGCAAGTGAAGGCGATGCGTGTTTGGGGAAAGAGGTAAGGTAAAAGATGGGAGGTGAGGATTGTGATGAGAAAAGGAGAGCTAAGGGCTTAAGGGAGAGAGAGAATGCAAAGAGGGTGGTGTGCAATTGAATGTGGAGAGGAAGGATAGAGAGGGGAGATGAGAAGATGGACAAGAGGAGAGTGGGTAATATGTATAGAGGTGTGGTGAACAGAGGGTAGACGGGCAAGGTGAAGCAGGGAGTTAAGGAGATCATGATGAGAGTGAGGTGGGTGGAGTGTGGAGATGGGAGGCAGATAAGTGGTGAGAAGAGAGGAAGTGGGTAATGAGAGGGGTGTGGGTGGGAGGGTGAGGAATGTGGTGTGTGAAAAGGGAAGGTGGAGAGGAGAGTGCTGCAGACATGTTTGGAGGGGGAGGTGTGTGGACAGGGGTGAGGTGTAGTAGAAGAGGTGAGTTTGGAGAGAGATACGGGTGGGACAAGGAAAGGAGTATGTTAGGAGAGGTGGGTGAGCAGGTAGAGGGAGGTGTGAGGAGCAAGAGTAAGAAGGTAAGTAAGGAATTGGGTAGGAGAGGTGAGTACGGAGAGGAGGCAGGAGAAAAGGTGTGTGAGGAGGGAAGTAAGGAGATGTGGGTAAGGCTAATAAAGCAGGTAAGGTAAAAAGTGTGGAGTGTAGTAAGTGCAAAGAGATGGGTAAGGGAGTAGAGGCTGGGGAGGAGGAAGGATGTGGTGAGGTGTGTGAGGAGAATGAAGGTATCTGAGAGTGGAAGGTGTAAATGAGATACTATAGGACAGGTGAGGCAAACTAGTTATTGAATTATAGTATAGTGCATTTATCCATATACATAATACTGTATTATCTAAGTGACAGATGCACTGTGCGTCAAGGTCTACAATAGCCTTGCAACCTCTACATGTCCATGCACACTGAGGCCAAGATTCTCTGCACCATTATACATCACAAGTACACTCTATGCCCATCATGCAATAATGTAAGAAGGATTGAGATGTGTTAACTTTATGGTTTTCGGGATATCGCAATTTTCTTGCACACGTTGCTCAACCTGTAAATGAAGGTCAGGAAGTTGTTTAGAGGGGCAAAGATGCAAGTACAACCGACATTTTGATTGAAAAGTGAGGAGCTACTGATAAGCCTGCTGCACTAGATCTGTCTGTTTAGTTTTTGCTTAAAACAAGAAGCGAGTGCAAAAGCAGGCTTAACAGCTGTGGCCACTGACAGCAAAAAAAAAATACCCTAAATGTTCAAATTTGGGCTGGCCTTCCTTTGGTGCTTAGGTGACACTAGCCATACAAACTTTTTCCCACCTGGCTTCCCAGCTTGCCTTGCAGGTGTGCTGTTCCAAGTCATTGTGTCCTTCACAACTTGTAAAAAATATATAATAATAATAAATTTATACCCTCCGATACTAGAACATTAATTATAACCTCCGATACTAGAACATTAATTATACCCTCCAATGCTAGAACATTAATTTAGCCTCCGATGCTAGAACATTAATTTCTTGCTTGTGCAAGTGCAGTTGTTACATATTGAAACCTTGCATTAGTGTCTATTCATATTGTGCTTTATTGTGTCTGGTATATTTATGTCAGTTTGTTTCCCTCTGTTTTTATTATCTACAGCTGGTTTCTATGCATTATCTATACTGTACTACATGTATCATGTAATTTATTAAAACATCTTTTCACATGCAGTCACATCATACAATTACATGTGTAGTAATTCATTCCATGTGCCATTTCTATACCATTCATATTTGCCTTCATTTATTTGCAGGTCCATATGCATGACTCTTTCATTAACTACATGCATTGGTGCACATGCTGTTGCCAGTCAGTTGTGAGAATACATGATGCCACACACATATAAGGAAACGATTTTTAAATCTGGTACAGCCTGATGGTGCATGTGTGATGTTATTATTTCCCATGTCTAGTTGGATGCTAACAAGACCAAATGATGGGGCTGTAATTCAGAAAGTTTCTGCCAATATTGTGGCAATAATTGACTACTGTCTTATAAACACTCTATACATGTACAAATGTTTTGTAATCATGCATAATCTGATAACTTGCCATGCACACATTTTGCATCTTGTTTTGGCTAGATACAATTTACAATATTGATTGTGAAAAAAGCTGCTACTCAAAACCTGCACACCTTCACACGATTGACTATTATGATGTTTGTGATTTCTCTACAGTACACATGAAAACTAATTTCAATCTTTCCTTGTCTTATGCACCACATAATTCTAAGCTATGAAACTGAATCATCATTAAATAAAAAAGGTTCTCTTGGGGTAAAATATAATGTAGCTTTATCTTGAGATGTACCTCCAGATGGCTTCATGACATAATATTTTTTACGAGGTATACCTGTTTTTTGCTTGCTCCATATATGGGTAACTAGAGTATATATTCCAAGCACCACAGCATAAATGATTGGCATTAGCACAAAGATGTGAACAAGAAATACGTGAAAGTTGCGGCTGTCATCATTTTGGCCAAAGAGGGTGTAAGCCGTACCGCCAAACAGCAAACTCACGGCAACAAGGTTTGATAGCAGTACTGTGTCAAGGATGTTAAGCCACTTCTCCTTATAAGGCTGTACCATTGCATGGATGATGACTGCTATGATCGAGACCCACTGGTATATATATATGGCACCATAAACTTTTAGATTGGGAAATAGCGAGATCAGGTAAATGAGCTCCCTTACAATCAAGTAAAAACCTGCAAAACAGCGATACTCATCCTTGTAGCAACCTTGAAATTCATCTAAGATGGGTTTAATCTTGCCCATTTTCATGTAGTTGCATTTTGACAGCCATGGGGCCACAAATAAGAACAGTGAAAGTGGGACATTGATCAACAAAACAAAAAGAGCAATGATAGCATATGGAAGGTGACTTATAAAATCCAAATACTTTGTCGCTGGTTGGATGCTAACGTACACAGCATCAGAGTTAGAGTAAATCACTGGTCTGAGGACAGTGATGGATGTCTCAACAAGAGAAGTGTGAGAGAGGAGTACGAGAAGACACACAGCTTGACTTGTTGATTTTAGATTTGCAATGCATTTAAAATAGTGTGCCATAAAGATGATTGTAAAAACAAATATCAGAAAGAACAGTGGATGAATGTAGTTCAGGGCTACAATCTCTATTGGGAGCATACCTTTTGACAAACATAGATCAATGGAGCCAAGAAAACGAGGCTGAAGGACAATTCCAGTGATTAAATCAACAGATACTTGTAAGAAGGCTGTTGGATAATTGTTGCCAACAAAATAATTAATGATGCTGAAGTAGTAGAGTACACAGTAGAGACGACCAGATCCCACACGAAACTTGAATTTGAGTGCAAATAGTATAACTCCTGTCAAGATGGCCCAGTACAGAAACATGAGAAACACCAGTAGAGTTTTGTACCCAGAACTGCACCTGCTATCATCAACACACTTGATACCGGCATATGTGAATGAGTTTCCATCTGTACAGTATGAGCAAAATGCTCCTCCCCTGTTATTGGCACAGATGTCATTCTCTGTTGCAGGCAATTTGCAATAGCCTGAAATGAATGGACACTTTGCATTTTCAGGACACAAGCCATTTCCATTGTAGCTACAAAACCCTCGAGGACACACATCTTCTTCATAGACAATACTTCCATCAGGTGTTTGAAACTTGCCATACCAATATCCATATTTTATGCAACATACATTATCTTCACACTGCACTGCACTGTTAGATTTGCATTGACACACCTTCAGTGTTTCATTGTAGGGACAACCGAATGGACATTGTGACATATTGAAGACAATTCTTGTGACAGTTAAAGGCTGTTGATCTGAGTGAACAATGAGTTCTGCAGTGTACATGCTATTGTCAATCCCACTGTTCTGTGGTCCTGTCACATAAAATTCAGTGGATGATTGTGAGCTTAGTTGAATTGCCTTATTGCCACCTAGAGAAATATTATTGTAGTCAATTAATGCTAGTACAGTTCCAATAATGGACTGATTGAAGATAGTTGAGGAGTATGCACATAATTTTAGTGCTTGACCCACCCAAATATTTGTGGAAGTTTGATTATACAGGTATATTCTGTTTGGAGAGTTGGACACTTGCTCTGCTGCATTTGACCCCAGAAAATCATATATAAGTGAATTTGTAAAAGGAGGGTTATCTCCTTCCCTGATACAGCTCTCTGGATTGCTGATGTAGATAGATGGTCCACCACTTAGTGCACTGTTGTTTACAAACCGAACATTTACTTCCCAGTTATTGATTAAGACAGAATTATCTTCATATCGTATGATACAATACCACCATTCTCCGGAGGTACCAGGGAGAGGAAACTCCTGATACACACCACCTCCATATTGCAATGCATGGTTACTCTCAAAATGAAGCTGCAGTCCTCGAGTAAATTTCATCCACGATACACCAGATAGATAAACTGCAGCTCCATTGATTGCATAGTTGTATGCAAACTTCACATCACCCTGAAGTGTGACAAATGATGAAGACAAGAATAGGGCAGTCCCGAAATTTTGATTGAACAGTGTATTGCTCATAACTATGGTGGATGATTCCAAATACACAGTCCCCAATCCCACCACTGATGATGTGGAGGAGGAAGGGGAGAGTCCTGATATGATGTTAGATGTGAGATTGGACTGATCCATGCTAGCTGCAAGTGGGTACCTTCCATTATCTCCACTCCAAGTAACAATACTGAGTGCAGATCCTCCACGATATGCCATGTTCGCGATGAATGAGCTTTGCGTGATTGTAAGAGAGTTACGCTGCAGCGGGTACACTTGATAACCATTAAAGCACGCCATGGCACCCCCCAGTGAAGCGGAATTGCTAATGAATGAGGCTGAAACTGTGATGCTGTTGTTTTCAGGTCCATCAGAGCTGGAAAGAACCAGTAGCACACCTCCCCCAGCCTGATCTGCAGAGTTGAAACTGAATTGCGAACTTTGTGAGATTCGGACTTGATTTGAGGTGGCATTATTAGCCACTATGATTGCCAATCCAGCACCAAATAACGCACTGTTATTCTTAAATGTACAATCGACGACCGAGACAGTATTGTTTGAACTATTTCCACCAATGATTATGGCCGCACCCCCTCCAAAGCCACCATGTAAATTAGTCGGGTAATCCGAGAGTGACGAATGAAGATACGGATTGGAGTTTAACAAGAATAAACTATCTTCCATCACGATGAATGCGTTGGAGTTGTGCTGACTTAAACAAAATCCGCAACAAGTGTTATAGTTAACACAACCAAATTGAATATACACCCCCTGACTCTGCACATTGCAGCTTGGTCCTAGGCATCCGACCACCGTATTGTTGACAAACGAACAGTTCTGTATTTTAATCCTCCCTCCAACGTTATACAAGGACAGGCCTGTGCCATAGCTTGAGGTGAATGTACTGCCTTTGATGGAGATATCCATGGATTCGATGAAGACTATACCCGACGATCCTTCCCCTTCCCCGTATGATGAAAATGTAGGGTGAAGGATTGAACACTGGTACCAGTAGAGACCCACGATCTGGACGTCTCTAACCGCTTGAAATCTCAGCCCCGCTCCGTTTGAGCACAGTACCTTCTGATTGGTCACACCAGCCTCTAGAGTAAGTCCGTAAACGTTTGCGACGTTAATGGGAGCATTCACTGTCAACGGTCCGCTGCAGTTGATGCTGATGTAGGTACAGTTGGTCACGTTCCTCAACGCGTACTCCAGAGTCTTGCACGCATATGTACCATTTAGGCAGCTTGATGTGTCGGCCGAAAAGGACTCATCGTCGGAAACGCTGATATATGTGTATTTCATACACACATCAACACCAAAAACGTGGGGGAAGACGTGTAACAGCAGTAGCATAAGCAACTGAGCTTCGATCCAAGTGGTATGCATTTTGTAGCAACCTTTTGCCAGCGAATTTAAAGCCTTTTTCAAATCGCGTATCCCATCTACTGTCAAATATTTTAATGACGACAATTTATATAGTGATGGAGGTGGGATGGTCACATGTGTCTGCTGAAGTATTTATTGCTTCTGTTTTTGATGCACCTATACCTATAGCTGAAACAACGTCTATTGTTGAAATGACCACTTTTCCGTGCAATTGTAGATGACATTAGCAGCACATATTGCCTTGATTTCTATTCTCTACCAACTGTAACTGTACAGCATGACACCAAACATCTTGAAAGGAACCTAGCATGCATGAATTTATGTATGTAAGACTGCTATATGTTTAGGTACCATGTATCAGTTTGATATACATGTTTAAGATTTTCACCCTCTTGGTATGTTCCCTTCTGAAAATACGCTGGTTAAAATAATAATTAAACAATTGAAACTTAGATCTTTGTGTCATCACTGGTCTTCTGTTTTCATTGCTAGGATATCTGTGCTGTTAATAGCACCATATTCTTTTGAGCCAAGGATCAGTGGACACTGTGAGTGCATGCTGCATACATGTCTTACTGGACGAAAAAGAGAGGTCATGGCAACGAGCGTAGTGAGACATTTTCTGATTTTGCAGTACATGGGCTTCATTATTTTGGTGCAGGCTTGGTAATTGCAGAGGCTGATTATGCTGCCTCAAATCAAGTCCTCATCTCACAAAGTTCCCAATCCAATTGTAACTCTGCTATTTGAATGGGAGAAGGGATATGGCTGGTCCTTTCCACCTATGCTAGACCTGCAAACACCAGCATCACAATTTCAGCCTCATTCATGAGCAATTCTGCTTCACTGGGAGGAGCCATGCATTGGATACTTTAATTTTTATCAGTCTGCAGCGTAACTCCCTTACAATTACGCAAAGCTCATTCATCGCAAAATGCAACGGGCACATTGTGGATAATTTTTACTCCAGTATTGTGGAGAGAATAGAGTGTCTAGCCACTAGCAGCAAGCCGCATGTGTCAGTCCAATGTCATACCAACACGCTTGCCTTCTTGCTATTGATTAAGACAGAATATTGTCTTTGTATCATATAATACAATACCACCATTCTTCAGAGAGGGGAAACTCCTAATACACACCACCTCCATATTGCAATCCATTCTTTCTCTTGAAATGAAGCTGCAGTTCCTATATTTCATCCATGATATGCCAACGAGTCCATTGCAGCTCAGATGTATACGAACTCCACATCAGCGTGACATGTAACAAATGATGAAGACAAGAATAAAGCAGTCCCAATGTTCCAATCAGACATATACAATAGGGTGGATAACTCTAAATACACAGTCCCTTATCTCACTACCGATGAGGGTAAAGAGGGGAGTTAATTTCACAACAGTGCACTAAATGGTGGACCATCTACCTAGCCCCAGCAATCCAGTAAGCATATCAATAAAGCCTCTGCAAATATTTTGGGGAGGGAGTGAGGGACTAGTATGACAATGGCACCCGTACTCTTCAACTAACTTCAAACGGTTTGTGAGTTTGTGACTGCAAAGGAGATTGCGACACATTGAAGACAATTCTTGTGAGAGGTAAAGGCTGTTGATCTGAATGAACAATGAGCTCTGCAGCTATTGTCAATCTCCCTGATATGTGGTCCTGTCACATAAAAGTCAGTGGATGATTGCGAGTTCACTTAAATTCCCTAATTGCTCTTAGAGATATATTCTTGTAATCTACTGCTGTTAAAATGCAGTTCAATTGTCCCTACAATATAACACTGAAGGTGTGTCAATGCAAATGAAATTGTGCAGGGCAGTGTGAAGATAATATCCATTGCATAAAATGCGGATTATTGTATGACAAGTTTCAAATGGCAAGTGGAATTGCTGTCTATTAAAATACAGATTTCACTTGTATGATATTTAAGGCAGTGGTGAGCTATTGAGCAATGTACGTGGACTTAGCTCACCACTGTGGCATCAGCCGTGTTTGCATTCTTTGAAGGGAAACTAAAGTGTAAGAATGTGGCTGTGTGCAGCAGTCCTGTGGTTGTGCAATACGTATAATGAAGTACAGCCACTGATAATTGCAAATATATTCAGCGAAGAGCATTTACTTTTTCTATATGACCATTCCAGTGCAAACTTCAGACACTGTAGAGGGATTGCTGAGGTTCTCTTATGGCGCAGAGAGATTAAACAATGTTATAATTTTGCATACTAGAAATGATGGGTGAAATCAGCCTGCATGGAATAGATTTCTCAAACCTTTTGTACAGCAAATGATAGATGTATCAAGTAGTTTTGAACCAAACAAGTGGAAGCAATGATTGTAGTGTGTGCCAAATACCTATGTGATTCCCCACCTGCCGTACAAATACCAACGATTCTAATAATAGAGCATCATGCGCATGCGCATCCTAATAATAGTTCTACTACTACATCTTCCCTTTCACTGTAATGTCTGTTAATTAGTCAGGTGGTTTAGATATCCTTCCACTTCTTGTGGTTGTCCAACTGGATTTCGATGCAACTGGACCCTCATGTTCTTCAGAGTCATACTGTTGGGGTGGATCCCTGAACTCTATTCTTTCTCCTGCACCAGCTTCTACTGTCCCCTGTTTTTGCATCACTTCCTGGATCTCCTGGGTAGCATCTTCTGGGTCACTCTCAGACACATCACTGGTTCCTGCTTTCAGGTATTTCATCCCTCACTTATGTTTCCTCCTCTGCTTTGGTAGCTGAATTTTCAATCCTCTGAGTCAGGTTCTTGCTGTACCCCAGTGTCCCATAGTGCACTTTCTCCTCTGAGTCAGGTTCTTGCTGTACCCACAGTGTCCCATAGTGCACTTTCTCCACTGAGTCAGGTTCTTGCTGTACCCACAGTGTCCCATAGTGCACTTTTTCCACTGATATTGAGTGACAGGGAACAGTAAGTTCTGCCTCGAGAGTGACTTTGCAGCAAAGTCAAATGGTGTCTTTTCCTGCAGTACTCCCCAGTGGTAGTATTGACAATTTATGATCTGGGAGCTACTCTTTTGACAACATTTCCCTCCATCTTACGATCACTGATCCACACTACCTGGGTGTAACTCCTGTAATTCTGTCACTCTGTGGCGGTGATCAAAATGATTTTTCTGTAATCCCTTTGCCTGAGATTCCATTTTCCTGACAACTGATCTGTTTGGAACTTTGGGAACGCGTTCCTGCTCAATTATTGGCACTGTGGTTTGTAACTTTCTACTCATTAGCAGCTCTGCTGGGCTGTAGCCATTTTGCAAAGGTGTGGCTCTGTACGATAACAATGCTAAACATGGGTCAGATGTTTTATTCCAGATAGTCTTGATCGTTTTTACAGCTTTCTCAGCTGCTCCATTGCTTTGGGGAAACAACAGACTGCTAGTTATGTGGTGAAATCTGTATTCCTGACTGAACTTCAAAAACTGGTGAGATGAAAACTGTGGTCCATTGTCTGAAATTAATTCTTCAGGGATGCCATGTCTTGCAAAGATTGCTTTAATTCGGACTATCACTTCCTCTGTTGTCATACAGTCCAAATGTGCAATCTCAATGAACCTGGAATAATAATCAACCATAAGCAAGTAGTTATCCCCTTTCCAGTGGAAAATGTCTGCAGCCACTCTCTGCCACAGTAAAGAGGGCAAATGTGTTGGCAATAGAAGGTTTCACATGCTGTGATGATGTTTAATACACTGTGGGCAATTCTTTACCAATTTCTCCAAATCTTAGGCCACCAAGCACTCTGGTGAGCTTGCTTTCTACATTTAGTTATCCCTTGATTTGCACTATGGAGTTTTTAATCTCTGCTCTCAGTGGCTCTGGAACTACTATTCTACTTCCTCTCAACAGCAAACCACTTTCAATGCTCAACTCTCCAGCAACTGATAAATATGGTTTAACAGTTTCAGGAACATCCTTCTTTTCTGGCCATCCTCTGTAGCTGTACATGGCTACCTGCCTAAACACACTGTCAGCTTTCTGGCATTGACGTATCTGGTTAAGTTTCTTGTTAGAAGCTGGGATACCCTGGATGATCCAATGAACAAATGCCTCTATGTCATTGTGTTGTGCTTTTTCCTCTTCTGAGGAATGCTCTTGATAGTGCATCATGCAATAGTAACGTTTCTGCCAGGTATATGAGATATTGAGAACTGAAAGTGCATTAGTCTCAAACGAAAATGTTGCACCCTGAAGGGAAGCTCACTATGAATAGGGCATATTTTCCCACATGTACTGTACCCTCATATCAACCCCATGGTATAGGGGGTTGATATAGGGGTAGGGATACTGTATTGTACTATATTACTGCATATTTTAAAACCCTTTCGTTGGCGTGTACTGATGCAACATACATGTGCATGTGGGTAGGTGGGTCCTCCCCCTTTTTGGTAGCGTCATTTTGCAGCATATGTAGCAATCTGCCATTTGGCCATTTGAGTAGATGTATGGGTTTTATGGTCACGTGCACTCTATTTGTTACCAGATAGATATCCATGGTGCAAGGACACTGCACTCAATACACCTACTGAATCCTGTATCCTTTACACGGAGTAAGCTGAAATCCGTACTGCTGTTCCGGCTCTGGTATTCAATAAAATACTCTGCAGGGGCTGCGATGCTACACGATCCTCTAGCAGCAGTATATTAGGTGAGCTTAAATGGAAGGGATAATCCAGCTCTCTAAAAGGGCGTCTGTCACCTTAGCCCATGTATTCAACCTTTTGTTGTTGTTTTTGTGTCATTGAACACAAAAGATAAGTCTGCATGCCATCTCCCTTTTCTCTTCATAGGTGGCAATTTTGGCACTGCTAATAGCAAGCAATCACACATCGCCTCCTCACATCTCCTCCTTTGTTCTCTCCCCTTGTTTCCAAAATGTTGATACCACAGATTTCATTTGAAGGATCTGGTAACTCTGTTTTTGCCTTTTAATTGACACTCCAGCTGCATGGCCATAGATAACCAATTTTGATTGCATGCTCAGCAGAGTGAGCTCATTGTTGTCAATAAATCATCTGCTCTACATTGTGGGTGGTGTTACTACTGCTACTAAACTCATGTGCCAAGTGGGGCAGTGTTCTGATCTTTTCAAGGTCAACAATTGGTTCAATGTTGCAACCATATTATTGGGTAGGGAAGAGCACTTCAGATGGTGTTTCAATGTTTTCCCATGTTCTATAAATTCAAGTACAATCCTATAACAACAGTACACTTGTGTGACAAATGTTGAATGACTTACTAACAGTTTTAGACAAGTAACAAAAGGTCACAAATGCATAAGTATCTCAACTGTCATATGGTTGGACTGTTTACATTCATAAGCAGTTGGATTAGCAACGGATTTTGTGTTTGAAAGCAGCCTGTTTTTATCATTTCCTTCAAATGTAGCAGCATCACGTCTGTTGAATTTCTGAGCATTCATGTATGACTCATTGGACAATAATCAGATGTGAATAGCTGCTGATTATCAGCAGGTATTATTATAATAAGATTATGATATAAAGACACACCGTACATGTGTAAAGTAACAGACAATAACTAATGAAACGGATTTGCACAATAGACAGGCCTTACTGATTTGATTAATGTTACGTATCAAGGTATTTTAAGGTCACCTACGCAAGTGAGGCACATGTGTCATGCACATTAGTTGGTATATTTATAAGCAGCCTCGTGGCCACTGGTTGTAGTGTGTCTAGCAGCTTCGGCACACCAACCCACTGGTTTCTTTTTTTTTTTCAAGTTGTTTTTTTTTTTTTTTTTTGGTTTGTTTTTTTTTACGGGGGCCGGGGTCAACTAGAATTATAATCAATTACACAGTAGGAGGCGCAACAAATAACCGTTTTTGATTGTAACAGGAGTACCCGAAAATATGCTTGCGTATAAGGACCAAGCTCATCCCAGGGGACAGGAACAGATCCAAGGTTTCAGCAAGGGGGTCAAAAATGAATAATTGTAATTGTGGTAGGGGAAGCATATCTGTGGAAGCTTTGTAAGCTCCCTATCGAGAAAACTCACTCTTCCATGTGCAATCGAGGTGCCAAAACTGCTTTTAAAAAGCATGCTATCGAGCACCGCTCATTCCGGTACACGCATAGCGAATGATAATTTTATTTTGCATTGCTTCCGCCTGTGGGCATCTACCCAAGCATATTTTCATTGGAACCTTGTACTCATGCTGCTGTATTTTTGAAATCAAATAATAACATCTAGGCGCCTGCATGCGCGACTCCATGCGGTACTGCGTGCACACAAGGCTGCAGGTAAAGAGGAAAGCTGTATTAAGAAGTCCAAAAAGAACCGGCCAGAAATATTACTAACCATGCAAATGTATAAAAGTACATGACGAGTACACTGTACGAGCACGCCGAATTTCGATATACGATGCAAATGTATGCATCGCTCAGTGTGCTGCGTTGATACACATGCACGGTGATACGCCAACATGTGTTCCCATAGCAAATTCTCCACTCCCTCCTACGCGTTGGGTTTGATTATCCGACTGCATGCACTGATATCCACCAAACTGTATTGAACCTGATCCATGCTCGCTTCCTTCGTTTCGATCCACAAGACAACCTTGTCCGCTTCAACGTTTCAATTCATATGTTTAAAAATGACGATGTTGCCATTTTATTATTCGGTCTAATCCATTACTTGCATGGGGCATTTAGTCCCCGCCCTTCATGAATCATGCCCTGCTGAGCGTCAGCCTCGATCCCTGGATACAGATGGCTAGTAGCTTTTATATGGCACTGAAGGGGACACCCCGTGCAGAGTATTAATGGCCTTAGCCAGTCTCGCGACTCATTAGAATGTCGATGTAGAGCGGAAACAACTTCGAACAGATGTAGCACGTCTGGGACTAACGTTCGGCCATTCATGAGTACAATTGCTACTACTCGACATGCACACTCATGACATTTAGATTGAATAGCTGCTACGAACATGTATGATTTGATACAAGACCAGCACAGGCCACCACCACAGCGGGTGTCACGACTGCAGTTGTGAGCGCACCTAGTCCAATCAAAATAATAAACGCAATGACGCAGCAGCCACGAGATTTCTTCCGTTTGTAGCAACTCTGGTTTGCTGCTTGTCAATCTGCAAAAGGTTCATGCAGATTAAGCATCGATAAACGCGCCACACAATTTCCATGGCTGTGCAAACACGCCAAAAACTATAGCTGTGATTTATACTGCAGTGAGTCAGATATATAGAGAGATGGTGCAAACTGATAAGCGTTTTCAGTAGCGCCAGTTGTATACCAAACCGTATCGATGGAAAGTTCCTAGTGATGGTATAACGTCGTGATCGTGAGTCTTTAGCAGCCCATCAAGTTCCTCCACTGCTGTATGGTAACTATATGATATATTGGGCTGCGACATATCAAGAGAAAAGAGAGAGAGTTAGTTTCGTGAGAGAGAGAGAGAGATAGAGATAGAGATGAGAGAGAGAGAGAGAGAGGGAGAGAGAGAGAATAGAGAAGAGCAGAGAGAGTAGCTCGCGAGAGCGAGCTATATATAGAGAGCGAGAGCGACGCTCTCTAGCTGCTCTCGCTCTCGCTCGGGGCACGAGAGTTAGTTAGCGCTAGAGGCGAGTTATTTAGTTTCGCGCGAGCAGCATTTAGTTTGAGAGAGCGAGAGATTTGCAGAGAGGTCGAGAGTGTCGAGAGAGGAGCTCTCTCTTGTAGAGTATAGACGCTATAGAGAGAGAGAGAGAGGAGGGAGATGGCACCAAAACTCACACGCCACCACGGAACATTAGCGAGACGTTCATGCCACACTTTACATTGCCAGGTCTCGTGATACAGATAGCCAGAATGATACAACTAATGTATTTCAATCTCACCGCAGTAATCGGAAGTATATGGTATCGTTCCCAGACTGATCGCCAATCGTTTGCAACACCCAAAAAACAAGCAAAAAACAAGGTTGAGTTACTCAGTTCACAACGAAACAGCATCAAAACCACACATCAACAACAAAACTGTTTTTGTTTATTATATAGACGGTGCGCGTAAAGTGCCACACACAAGGAATTAATTATAAAAGCTTTGACTGTCAAGGGAAATTTATCGGTGGAGAAAATCAAGGGTTCGGTCCTCCCCGAAACATGATCCCCATGCGCAAAGTAAATGGTACAGGATGAAAACACGATCCCCCCTGTTTGAGGTCCACATGTGCGTTTTCGCAGGTACCCAGGTTAGGGACAATTATACCCGTAATTATAATAACTTTAGCTTTAGGTTTAGGTTAGGGTTAGAGAAATAGTGTAGTAGTGAAAAGGAGTCAGGTCATACAAATGCTGCAAGATATATTGTGGAGGCGGCACATTCTTCGAATATAAAGTCACTCGTGTCCTCTTCATTACCTCAAGAAGACCTCTCACCATGGCCAGGGACAGGCACATGCAGCCTTCAGCTATAAATGACCTGCCCCGCTTACCTAGCAGTTACACCACCCTGCATGGGAGAGTCAATTAAGCACCCCACGCTTCTAATGAGCCCTCGGTTCAGCCATGCAGCCTTAGCTATCCCAATTCTCTCGTACGGATACTACTATAATAATCCCAGGATGGCAGTGCATGTCATCATGAGGGGAAACCTCATCTCGAGCTCTCTTCCCCCCTTCCCCTTCCCACCCCCCACACACAACACACACTGCCGTGCTCCACAGCGCCACTACCCAACATGGACTTGACGTCCACCGAAAAGATTTTAAGAGGATCAGTGTATAATGATGTATACATAGTTTTTTTAATTTATGTAATAAAACACAGAAACAATTAGCTGTATGATAGAAGAATGACTTTAAAAGATAGAAGAATGACTTGTAAACTTGTTCAGAGCGTTGTATACATAGTGCGCCTGCGCACTAGCTATATGTCAATTAGATTGACCTATATATATCGTTGTAATCTTGTCTATTCCATCACTGTATTTTGGTATACCCTCCCTCATTAATTTTCATCCTTCACAGCAATCCAGCGTCAGCCCTGACCGCTCTCTGACATGATCTGATTAGTTTGCCATGCACATAAATTCTCTTCATGCAGCATGCCAAACTGTGTACTCTACAGACGTGACTAGACTTCCCCTTTGACGCAGCCATTGGCAACAAAACACTTAACAGCGTACTCGCCAAGTTAAGAACACATCATCTATAACTTCTTTATGTGTTCGGAGAGGATATTTCTTAGGTACATAAATTCGGGCACCATTTTGCATACGTTTTCCAGGATGTAGACAAGTGGGACAGCCAAATTCTCCATTATATTGCTTTTCACACAAAACACTCGCTTACACATGCCATCTTCTGTTTCATTAATTCGCGGCAAAACCATATACACGTGCAAACTTCAAGGGGTATGTACAGGGGGGTCGTGAGAGGTTAAAAATTCATTTAAATATATTTCCAAATTCAGGGTGACCCAGTACATATTTCAGAGTGGTAGAAACAAGAAATTTAAAAAAAGTGCAATACCTTGTCACGTTTGTCTAGTACGCTGAGAGATCATCATTCAGATTCAAATCATATACTATGCACTTATGCAGCCGCTTTGAACATATAAGTGTATAGTAGTTCGAAAAATGATCTGAGTCATCTACACAACCAACATGCGCATGCGCAACTGCATTGGGTCAATCATTCACCAGCAGATTTTTCACTGTCTGCACACAACGTTCCGCATGACCATTACTTTGTGGAAAATGTGGACTGTTGGTTATATGGATAAAGCTGTATTCCATGCACAGCAAATCTGCATGGTGAACTCTTCAGAAGCATTGAGGACCATTGTCATGCACTACATGACCACTGTTTCTGGGATGCCATGCGTGGTAAATACTGCCTCCACAACACCATCTGAAGTAGTAGATCTGAGTCCGATTATCTTTGCCAAGGGTAGTAGGGGTGTGGATATTAGTGGTTTGTGGTGTGGTGCATCGTGTCTTACACACTGGATGATGCGCTCAATCAGGAGTTTGATGTCTTGTGAAATCCCTGGCCACCATACAGAACATTGAGCTCTGAGTCTACATCTTTGGATCCCTTCCTGTCCATGATGAGAACTTTCAGTAATGTTTCTTTCTGGAGGCACTTAGGTACCACTATACGACGCCCATATAGTAATAGGTCCTGATGAAGTGTTAACTCCCCTTGAAAATTTGGAACTACTAACCTCATTTGCCACACCTTTTGGACGCTATTATTTTCATATGCTTCTATTTGACCTGGGATCTGCCGCACCCCAGAACATTTCCAGAAGCGGATGAGCAGAATCTTGCAGGGTCGTACATACTATGCCAGGTGGACAATGTCCTGGTGTATGGCAAAGATAAGGGTGAACATGATATGCAATGCAAAAGTTGGCATCCAGCTTACTAAACAGCGAGGTTTCTGTGCACCTCTCGAATGACATTGGCATTCAGTGGTTTGAAATCCACACAGATGTGGATGGAGCCATTCTTTTTCAGGCCAATGACCACCCTTGCACACCAAGGAGTAGGTACATCTACTTGAGAGATGAGTCCTTCTGCTTCCATTTGGTCAAGTTCTGTTTCTACCCTGTGGATGTAGGGATAATGGGATGTGACGGGCGTAAACAGAGAATATGATTACACCTCTGGTTTAATCTGTATGTTGTATGGCTCTCCCATGTAGGTTTCCTAGATCTTGAAATAGAGAGCTGGAACCTATCTACAATATCCGCATTTGCAGTTGTATAGTCGTGTCAACCTGGGCTATCAGGTTTAGGGCCACAATAGCTGGCAGACTTAGTAGATTGTTCTTTAGGCCCTTAACAACAGAAATGGTTTGCGTCATGGATTTCCTACCATGTCTGAGCCCTGCTATCAAACTGAACGAGCACCACCGACATAGGACTATAAAGAGTCTTACTTGGTGTCATCAGCTTATGCACTTTATAGAACCTGAAGGTGGTGTCGGATACTGCACTTACTTCAGTCCTGTGTCTAGTTTGAATTGCACCGTCTTCCTGACACATTTAACTTCACCATCCATACACTGCCACTGTACTACTTGCAGAAACAGCACCGAGAAAAGCTGATTTCTGGTCACGGCTATCGATATATGTGTGTACTTCTGCCACTGTTCTAGCTGAAAAGCACTGCGAACTGTAATACCCTATCCTTTGACACCGACGGCATCATCCTGGTCCCTTCTAAGCTTAGCATGCTCGAAAATTACGTTGTGTCTGACCAGGAAGCAGCTTCTCTAGGGACCATATATGCATTTATTGAACGATTCTATTAAACAATCATAGCTGTCAACCCCTATACAATTACAAACTCCTTATCCAATCAAATCACCCCAACTGAATTGCATATCAAATCAGTTGTCGATATGCAGGTTTCACACATATATGGTGTAGTATTCCAGTCATAGCCTTGACTGCGACACAGTTGCTCACATATAACATACTTCGGACCATAACCTATTTGCGCCTGCGCCTCGCCTAGGTAGTCTCGTACTCAGACCCACCATGACGTAAGCATTTATCGCTTACAGTATAGTAAGCGATAAACGCTTACGTCATGGTGGGTCTGGGTACGAGACTATCGCCTAGGAGCATCTTTCCAAATAGGGAAGACGTCTTTTTTCAGCACTTCCAGCAAGTGCCAAACGTGCCGGCAGTCGACGAGGATGTTCCCTTCATCCTAAAAGAATCCAGCGACTCCGCTGTCAATTCTTCTGAATCTCTGCAGTCGGATAAAATGGCCACCCGAAGTCCCCAGACCCGGTAACTATCCGAACGTATGAGGGTCTGGGGACACGAATACCCGAAGCCCGTACGCCTCCACGCGCACGCTCTTGCTAGCGGGCATGGAGGACAGAGGCATCGCACACCCACGGTGTTTCACGAGCTCATGCTGGTTTTCCCACAGTGCACGGGTGTGTTACATGGTGTTACATACCTGTCCCGGCCGTGGTCCTTACGGAAGACTCTCCGCGGCGCCATTCATCGGCGGAGTCGACTAGCAGCTCCTCTGAGTCTAGTGCTTCATCCTCGTCCTCACCACAGACGCTGCAGACACAGCAAAAAAAAAAAAAAACGTCATATCAATTATTGATTTCACAACTGATCAATTGTTCAAGCATACGTCTATGCAAACTCCACCACCTCACCCACCCAAATGATAAGTACACCAGTAATTCAGTACGAGTGGAGTCTGCACTCACTCTTCACTGGGAGATATACTATGGCTAGTAGGACAGTGCAGTCACTGCGACAACTCTAATAGGCTGGAAACATGCACGTGACGTTTTATGCGCTAAAGGGCAAGTGCAAGCCTTGTTGGCCGTGGCCCGACCTCTAAGGTCGGGCCGCGCCTAACTAGTGCAAGCGCGCGTATATCTCGTTTTAACTTACGGTATCTCGGTTTAGCTTACGGTGTTATGGTCATTTAAATTCTAATTACACACAGTCATAAATATTGTGGAGCGCGAATCGAAACAAATGATGGGTGGTGGTAGCAAGTAAAGTTCTCAAAACCAGCTTGTTTATCGATTCGTCATGTACCCTTCAAACGAGGACATAATTGAACGCCAACCATTGTTGCCGCCAAAGACAAATGAGTAAGTCATATTTGCTAACTGTCGTAATTCACTTAACTTCACTACTCTACGGTTTATCTCTTTGAACGCCAAGTGCGTATATGCATGCATGCACACACAACCGTTACACCATTCGTGCATGATTTAGGTATTGCGAGCAAAATGTTTTTTGATCAGTCACAGCTCTATGATACATGCATAGCCTTGATGCCGTGTACAAAGTAATTATGTCTCTCTCACGCTGGCTAAAGAACCCATTATTCATATGACCTCACTTCATTTCACTAATGCATCACTTCAATACTCCAAGAACAAGAATGCGTAGCCCGGCTCAGTGTAGTGTATCAAACCTGTTCACCCCCTCCCCACCACCCCTTGTTGCAACAAATGGTGCCAGCGGGTTATAATGAGCACACAGTGTGCTTACACCAGGACCACACATTTGACATACATGTCAGCATTGCACTTGCATGCATATTCAAAGTGATTTTGATCAACACAATATAACACACAGCACTGCATCAATGGTGAGGCAGATAATTCTCGTTGTGAGCATGTATGTATATATTGCACTTGGCGTTCAAAGAGTTAATGTTGAAATTACTACAGCTAAACTATCTTACTGCTCTATTTCAATAGCTCTGTGCCTAATATATAGCACCATTATTTCTACAAATGCTTTCAGCTCTCGTCATTGGGGCAATCAGCGTGCAACTTGTTTGATAACAAGGCTTATTCAATGTCATCTGAGTGTAATTCTGAAGTGAAGTAATTATACAAATTATCCCACCGTCTAAACCACCGGGTTTTCGAATATGTGCGGACTATTCAATAGCGATGATAAACAATCGGACGCCTTCGTATCGATAAACCGAAGTAATGTACCAGATTCGAAGTTTAACCCTCCCCTCACACACACACACACACTCACACACACACACCACAACATTTTGACAACTAGTAATAATGGAGTTGGCCACGTATGAAACAGAAAAAAGTTCAGCCAAATCATCGGAAGCATAAAATGATATTACTTGTTGCCAGGGAGGACTTGTATAGCTCCCAGCTGTAATTCAAAAAGAGACAAACATTAGCTAAGTCTCCATTGAGAGGAACATCTCTCTTTTGTATGAACATGTGACAGCTTGGAGAACACTCACTTACTGGAAGCAGAACTGGCATGTATAGTCAGTGTAGCCAAAATCTCAATAGCTACCTTACTCAGGGTGAAAAATTGAGGCGTGCACCTTCGACCATTGCAGTGGACATGTATTTAAGCTGACTTGTTTGTGTTTCTGAGCTAGCAGTTTTTGCTGTGCCGCATCAATTGGATTAGTCACTGTTTCATTCCCTGTTTTGCCACAATTGAAAAACAGGCCTTTGAGGTAAAAGCCACAGGCAAAGCTGGAATTGCCATGCAGTTCCGTTTGAACATAATCAATTGCCATGGTGAATGGAATTAACTTTGTCATAGCCTGAAAATATTATCAAGACTACTTACTCACAACCTCTGTGGGACCAGATATTTTGCTCTGCAGACTCCTGAGGGCCTACTACGGTAGATTACACTGCAAAGGCTACTACTGTAGATTACACTGTAAAGGCTACTACTGTAGATTACACTGCAAAGGCTACTACCAAAGGCTACTACTGTAGATTACACTGTAAAGGCTACTACTGTAGATTACACTGCAAAGGCTACTACCGTAGATTACACTGCAAAGGCTACTACTGTAGATTACACTCTAAAGGCTCGCTTGAGTTGTTTGATCTACACTGTAGCTCTAGCACCCAGGAGAAGTTTGGAGATCTTCCTTGTTCACCACAGTACTGCATAGATCGTCATTGATCCATGCAAGGCTCTCTTGACCCAGCACTATGCAGTGGCAGATACAGGGACTTTTGTAATTGCGCGCAAAGTGCGCAGTATGGCACTTAAGGCGCTTTGAGGTCACTGAGGAGGATGAGGGGAGGATGAGGGGGTCACCGAGGAGGATGAGGGGGTCACCGAGGAGGATGAGGGGGTCACCGAGGGGGATGAGGGGGTCACCGAGGAGGATGAGTGGAGGATGAGGGGGTTCACCAAGGAGGATGAGGGGAGGATGAGGGGGTCACCGATGGGGTCACCGAGGAGGATGAGGGGAGAATGAGGGGGCCACCGAGGAAGATGGCTTTAAAGATTGAAAAAGTTTTAGGGTAAGAGACAGGTGGTTTTTGATGACAGAGTACAAACATTGGCTTTGCTAGGGTACCTTCAACACCCTTTGGCCCTGGCCTTTGTACTCCCTGATACCCGAACTCTCTCTAGTTCTCGATTGCCGTCATTCAAGTGTATCAAACGGGTTCAGAGCCATCATTCAACTTGAGAACCTTCAAGGGTGTCATATGGTTTCAGTAGCTATGTTCTGCAGTACGTCCATCAGTGGAGTAGCATTTGTTTGGCAACCCCATGTAATAGGGGAATGAGCAATTATAATAAAACGTTTCTCATCTCAAAAATAATAATAATAACATCTGGCAAATTCAAATTGATCTGTAATTTCATTCTAGAATTCCATCCTCATCTTGTTGTCTTGTCCACAGCATACTCTGTGGCTCAAAACAATCAGGTTTGGTATGGCTGGATATGGTTATATTTTGCTTCCATTGATGGCTATGTCAGCTGACCAGCTAGGGGGGGGGGGGGGGGGGGGGGTCAGGAGACAGAGTTCTCCATTTGCACAGTTGAAGGTTATTCTGAGGTGTTTTGGCAGCGTTTTCCGTAGTCAGTTATTGTTAAGACCACTTGAGATTAACAGATCTCATCCATGGCTGTCCTTTGTATTGTATCATTGCAGTTGTAGCTGGAACAATGGTCGTGTACTTTATCTTCGGTCCCTTTTTAAATTCTCTGGTGGTGTGTGGTTGATTACCAGTGTGAAGCAAACATGGATAGTAATTGACATTAGTTTCAAGGGAAAGAATTACTTTTCTACCCTCCTTTTGATTCTGTACCTTCTGAGTATATGTGAACAGCCAAAAGGGAGGGGGGGGGGGGGGGGGGGGGGAACAAAAGCTTATTGGGGGAGGGTGTCTCTTCTCTGCGGCCCCAAATGTCAACTTTTATTGATTGTCAGATTAAGATGTTCCCTCAATATTTCCTCAATTAAAGAAGGTGATATTATGTATGCTTACATTTATGTGAAAGCCTTGGTGCTCCTTCCTTTGCATGGACATCAGTCCCAGCTAAATTAGTCTGATACTGAGCTGATTGAGAATCATATTAGTTTCATTGCCTACTTCTTAATGGCAGGTAAGATTTAATGGATGGATGGGTGGCAGGGACCCCATCCACCATTTTAAGAATTTTGAGAATGGTAACATTTTCCTTCTCCCCCCATCGAACAACCACTTTATTTTGTTATGTATTGTATCTTCAAGAGTGCAGTGTAACTACCATTTCTCTTCCTTGTATCTCAGTGCTTTGAAACCGTCGTTAGTGGAGCGGAAGAAGCACCGTGGTTGCTGCATACTGCTGTCTCTCATTTCATTTGGATGCTGTGTTGTTGTTGGCCTCTCCATCGGACTGGGTCTTGCATGTGGAAAATTTCATAAATGTTGACATTGTCTGCTCCCGACTTGATGTTTGTATTTGTTTTGATGTGCCTGATGATCCCCATTTTTATCACCGTGTTGTTAAAACTGGTAGCGTCAGCTTGAATGGATGTTATTTATGTGCAAGCTGCATCATTATTAAAATCCTTGGTGGGATGTACGTAGAGCTCTGCGCTGTGCAACAGTGTCATAGCCATATAAACTATACCTCGATCAGCTCTTCGCATGTAATGTAATCTGTTCGGACACTTCCGTTTTTTTTTTGTTTGGGCACGTGGCGTATATATAATACAACTATGTTGCAAGTGAAACGCGAATTACGGAGAGCCAAGTTGTTTGAAATACAGAAGTTAACCAAAAGGGCCAGAGCGCTCGAAGCAAAGCGGTAAGGGACTACTTGCCCATAGCTAGTTTAGACATTGTGACTTTTTAGCGAGTGAAGCAAAATACGCCACGAGTACTAGTGTTTCACGGTGTGCTGTCAAACTTGCGCATAATTTATGGATTGGGGCTTGTACATTGTGCGTAGGAAGCTACCCAATGCACGTAGGCGCACGCACAAACACGTGCACACGCGTACTGGGTACTAGTACTCTTGAACGTGCACACTAACCACTCACGCACACATGCATGCACACGCACGTACACTAACACACGTACACACAGTGCACACCATAGAACATAATTTTGTTAAGCAGTGCACCAGGATTAGGTTTACACACACACACACAGTGCACACCACAGAACATGCACCAGGATTAAGATTAGCACAATCAGATGCTTGGAACATACATACTGTGTAGTTGCGTGCTATGTAAAACTTGCATTGGTGCAAAGTAAGCACACCATTTTTCATGCAGTTTTAACTTACTCCCACACTTCAATGGGCACATGTCATTCCCGTGTTAACCATCATGAAGTGAAGTGTTTCTTGCACTAGCCTATTATTATGACATTCTGGTCATCTCAATCACAGAGGTAGTGAAACGCAAGTGCTGAAAAATAAGAGAAAGGCACAGCGATGCCTGGAAGAGCTGGAGCATATCAAGGTGGTTAAGGCACATTCTCTGTTAGTTGGAAAAGGAGTTAGTTCAAGTGTGATTGGACTCCACATCCCAGTGCTGCTGCAGCATTGTTTACAGTAGTATGTAACCAGGGAGGGAACTTGTGGGGATAATTTGAAGGGTCAAGTGTGGATGTTGAGAATTAGAGGAGGGGAAACAAAGGGGGGGGGGGGGGGGGGGGGGGGGGGGGGAAGGGAAACAAGGGGGTAGTGTTATGAAAAGTACAGAAATGCGTAAACACAATGTACTGCATTCATGCTGACAAACATATCCTTTTATAGTGAACACAAAGTGTTTGTCTTGATTATGATAAACTGGTACAATTGACTTATGAGGCCATGTGACGTATACATTAGCTCCTGAAATACATAAGGGGGGGGGGGGGGGGGGGGGGGTCTTACAACCTTTGGCCTTTATGCCTATATTTAATGATAGGGAATTGCAGCTCTAAAGTCATGTCCTAAGAATTACGAAATTTTTAATACATCATTTTCTATGTGTGCATAAGAACATGCAGCTTTGCTTTCAGTGTGTCAATTTACTGTTAACTAGATGTAAGTTTATATCCCCCATAAATTAATTTGTCATCATAATCATTTTCTAAACATTTGCTTTGTTTCCGAGGAAGTTGTATCATCCTGGCAACTCAATTAATAGCGTAATTGTTTTGTTTTTTTTTCTTTGGGAGTTTCCATTGCGCGTGCACCAATGTCTTCGATGTAATGTAGTCATGATCACCTATTTTTCTCTGCAGGAGTTTGATCTGTCTGAGCTGGCCGCAGAGGCACTCAAAGGTGGTGTTGCAGTGAACAGTAAGGTTGAGCACATGTTTTGTTTGTTTGCAGACATCGTGGGTGTGCATGCCACACACTAGACAACGCTAAGTGATATGATGCTGTATTCGCTGTCTTAAAGGTCAGTTTTCCTTTTGTGACCTTTTTCGATGTGGTAACCCACAGGTACATAACACACTAATCATAAACATTTTGTTTTGATTAGTTGCTTTAGTGGCCAATAACACTACACATAGTGCAGCTCCCAAATGACAAAGTATCAACAACTAATGAAACGAATAACAAGAGCTTGAAAGACCCCAGCCCGAAGGAATATGTTTGTACAGTGTGCATGAAATTTAGATGGGACACTACCATCACACGCTTGCAACATATGAAAGGAGGAGTTTCTGTGTAAGAGGAACTTGCAATACATGTACTTCATTTCAACCGGCTAAGTGGCTGACAAATTTTGAATAGTCTCGTACCCAGACACATGCTACCACAGCAAATGAATTACATCTTGCAACGTGGAAGTAGGGTGTGGAGAAAATGGAATGTCATTATTAACATTTAGTCATACCACTGTCACATGCGGTGGGTAATTAAAGCAATGGAATAGACAATACACCTTCCCATATGCTTTGCATGAGATGCTTTTGGCTATTTAATAATTTTTTTTCAATTAAAGCAGGAGCTAGATTTGCCAAGGCTGAGTGAGGTCTGATAATTATTGGTTCAGCTGCTGTCTTACTTTCACCTGAGGTCATCACAAAATCTTGATGGCCTTGTAGGCACATCATGTAGTCAATTGTCACCAAGACAGGCTGGATAAGCACATTCCTGCTAATAAAAAAATCAGCATGTCAGCAATCTGATTGTACCTAAACCATGGTGGCCATGATTTTGTCCAGAGATTCTACAGACCCTACTTCCACGTAGCAGGCGTGGGTCTGGGTACCTTCCATGTAGCAGTGATGTAATCCATCTGCTGCCATAGCATGGGTCTGGGTACGAGACTAAATTTGAAGTAGACCCCAGGCTTGGTAGAAAATGAAAATAAGGTTTTAGAATCACATCATATCAATTGCCAAACATACCCATGCATGACCCAAAAAGAAGGTAGTGTAGTACTCGGGTATCAAACGCACACAATCACATGTTTGCTACTTGTACTCCATTGTAGCCAAGTCTCCCACCACCCCACCACATTTCCTCAATTTCTCACTAGTCTTGGTCTTAGAAATTCTAAACACACATGTGTGAGCCATCCCAAATATCTTTCCATCATGTTAACTGGGCAGGTATCAGTCACTGTCAGTCACAACAAGGGAGGAACCCTCTCTGTACTGGTCTTTCTTACTGGAGGCCACGTGAATAACCACCATACCCTCTTCGTTAATAGTGATGTCAGAGCACTTAAGCTTCATAAGCTCATCACACCTCAGAAAGGCTATCGGGTGCATTGCCAACAGCCTGACCTCTGTCGTGGAGGGATGGCAGCCACCTGCATAGCCTCCAGCATATCGGCTGTAGGGCTCTTGACGAGTCTTGGGTTTGGCCGACACACGTCTCGGGCCACTCAATGTAGGCTGCACTGTAGGTGCTGTACCCACTGGCTCAAGCCCAGCCACTTCATGCAACCATGGCAATACGTGCACACTGCCTCATCTGCTGCAGCTTTGGACTCAGATGCTGTAGAGCCTTGACAGGGAATGTGGGTACATGTACTTCATATCTGGCCTCGGGCCACATCTGTGGTTGTCAGAAGGGCAATAATTTTGGTACAGCCAGGGGGGGAGGGGCAACGTCCAGGTTGGGGGAGTGGGGGAACCCTGGAAGCTCCCCAACTGGGGTCTGGGGCAGAGACCCGGAAGCCAACGCAAAAACTCCTAAAACTATGCAAAAACAGCATACTGAAAACCTCCACCGGGGAAGGCCGTAAGTTCTTGACCGGGGGACGAAGATCTTTGCACGTACAGTACTACTTGTAATTTGATTTAGTTTCTTCCATGCGTCCATGAATGATAGTCATTGTGTACAATGATTCAGGGGTAATACGAGACTAGATTTTTGATTAATAGCTTCTCTTCATTCAAATTAATTCAAATCACTCATTTTTACAGTTGAGTACTGGACACCATTATCTATATAGGTGAATAAGAAATAACTAGTTTTAGTATCGTCCAAAGATCGTAATTCTATTTTCATGACGTTGCTGGCTATAGCATGAATGTCTAATGCATCAGTTTCAACCCTATGCACACATGCAAGATCATGAGATGATTTAGTCTTCCTTGAGTCATAGTGGTTTGTAAATACTATGAGAAGTGCAGAAAAAGATCTATCGTTCGTGGCATTTGTTGCAGACATCACTAAAATAAGCCGGATCAATACCACTATCTGTGAAAACATCAGTGCCTTCGACATATCTCGAAGTTGCTAATAGATATATGATAGTGTAATATGTCCTGGTTGCTTGTTTGTCAATTATGTGCCTACAGTTTCTAATTGCACTTTAAAATAGCTTGGGTCAAAGTCATTTCCATAGAAATTCAATTTCATGATCATAATTCTTCTTGTTTGCCGCATTGATCAAAAAGTGTTGTGTCATAGCCAGGTTGGTCACATCGTTGTTTATGATAACCAAATCAAGTGCGTCAAAATAGTGAAATCAGAAATGGTCAAATACATTGACAAAGTATGATGGCTCTTCTGGAAACTTCTTAGGTCCTATTTTTTTTCTCCGTCAGACAAAACTGCTTCACCACTATCAACCCTACCAACAAAGCTTTCCACCTTTTGCCAAAAAAGTGCAAACTTTCTTGAGTTCTAATCCGTGTTATTGTCTCAATACAAAGGCTTGCCAACTCCTGTCCTTCAGCTGCTGACAAATCACTGCTCTGTAAGGCCTTGCGCAAATTGTCTTTATGTTGCAGTACCAAATTACCAAGCATAAGAATTGAGCTCTCTCATTGTAAAGCAACACCAATTATTCGAGCTTTAATTTCTGCGTCCTTAACATTATTGCAACATACCACAAACAGTTCTTGAAGAACTGTTGTATAGTTTTCAACAATTCTTTATAGACATCAGCTCAAACGGTCCATCTTGTGGAGGCATAAAACCCTGCATCCAGTAGTTTCTAAGAGAGAGGTCACTCTTTAACTTCTGAAACAAAGCATCACGCTGAAGTGAGTACTTCAATAGTTTAGATATCTCAAAACAAGTGTCAAGAGCATCACACAGGATTGTTTTATTGAATCACCAGCAGCCAGATTTAAGGGCATGGCCACAGCAATGTGTATTAATAGCTTTCTTTTCCTAGTCAGATATTTGTTTTGCAACACCTGTTTTGGCTTCAGACAGACTACTAGCACCTGTCATAACACTGACCTCGACAATTGTGCATGTTCTAAGGAGGTGCCCAGTGTGCTGTGAGGATTGCACCACCTATTGAATCAACAACTGAATAAAAAGTCCAACAAATTCTTCCTGAGCAATCAAATCATCGTCCACATGTGTAATGACTATCAAATCTGTTCTTTATATTGCGTGATATTTTTCTGACAATTGATAATGCCATCACCTGCAACATTTCATTTTGAATATCAGCACTGGTATACATTTGGCCTTGTTTTTTTATCCAGTCAAGAAGAGTAGGGTCATCTTCTCTAATTCTCATTACTTGTCATCTTTCCAGTTCGAATACCCAAAACTAGAGAAAGTAGTATGGCTGTCATTATGCCCACTTGAAAGCTTGCCTTCAATACAAGCATTCACATAGATGTAACACTTCGTCGTAGTGTAGCCCATTCCACGTTTTTAAACCAAGCGGCTTGAAAGGATCACGTTTTCGGGGATAATCGGCCATAATATTGTTTTGGGAAAGCTTGCAATGATGGCTGATTTGACGCTAACATTATCTCCGTAGCGTTATGCAACTCATGCTTGAACTCTATGCTAACTGTCACACGGCTGACTCTAATTAATGTATATGTAGAGAGTTGGTTGTAGGGAGTGGGTCCTTGAAATTAGGTATGGCAATGCACGACACCCTTGAGGCTCCAGGGTATTTCTTTGTTGTGGCATCATCTTCTTGCTTTGCAGAACGGTGGCTGGTGTACGCTGTTACTCAGGGTCTCCCAGATCCTTTAGCAAAAGGCACACCTGCTGGCATCAAACTTAAATTAAAAAAATAGGCTTGCTATAGAAATTGCCCACAACCCTAGACGTAGTTATTTCCTGTCACTGTCAACACGCAACTGTTGACACAGCCTAGATGGCGCAACACCTGGTGCAAAGGAAATGCCAAGTCCTTATGCCACAAAATAAACCTATGCATAAACAGCAGTGTTAGGGAGATTCCCATGTCTGCCACAGCATGGGTGTGGCATTGTCAAAGTACACTGTCAAGAACCTTTCTGAGTAAGATCATGACAGTTCTCACAAAATATTGCATGACTACCTCAAATCCTTTTCACACTTAGCCACATTGTAGAGGTAGTAAAGATATGTTGAAACCAAGTTGTTGGGTCTCTCACCTCCAACACTTTCAAACCTTAATTGAAAATGTGACCTTTTATCATAACCTTTGTTCAAAAGGTGGGTGTTTCCACTTGTAGATTGTTGAAGGTTCAAGATTGGGGGAACTATTTTGTACAGCACACTTTTGCATCATAAGCACATTGATGCACCCACAGTGATACAATCCTTTGTTTGTTTGGTTTTTTTGGCATCACATATGAAGCATACCCGTTGTTGTGCCCTGTACATATGTTTAGGCAGCATCTCGTCATTCAGGCAACAAAAGGTGGGCATTTGGGCAAAGATAGTGCTATCCGTTAACGATATACATGGCTAGCTGTAGAATCGCTATGCGAATAGGATATGAATATTTAGTTCTCAGGTTTGGATACACACTTGCACACACAAAGCATCAGCAACATGTTTATAAGCAACATGTCGTCTGTTTCTAAGATCTACAATGGCCTATTATTGGTAAGGAATAACTACACTATCATAAAGGATCCCAACACTGTATGTCATATATCTATGTTAGGGTATGATAATAGTCATGTCATGGTGTTGTGTGGCACATGTGTCTTCTTGGCGTGTTAGAAAGCATGAAGGTGATTTGATCTTTGCCATGCTTACAGCCACCAGATGATCTTCGGGAACGGGCTAGATGGAGACTACTTTCATCCAAAAGTCTGAAGGGAGTGGTTTCTAAAGTACAGCTGAACAGGGCAAAGAACCTTGTACGTGGCTACAAGACTGCTGCGGGGAGTGTTGGTAGTGGCGACGCTAGAGGTGGCAATGGATCTGGTAGTGATGCTGGAGAGGTAGTGTCATAGCTGATGCAGCAGTGGATGATGGTGAAGGCAGTGATGATGGTAGTGTGGATCATGTCAGAGGCAGTGATGATGATGGTGGAGGTGGCAGATATGACAGTGGCGGTGGTGATAGTGGGGAAGAGGGTGCTGACGACGATGGTGCATTGTCATGTGACGACATAGACCTTGATAGCAGCACGGACGGATTAGGGGCAAGTGAGATCCAACAAGCAGGGAGGTTGGCCTTGCACAGCAGTGAAGAGAGTGATCAGGATGATTATCAAACATCAGTAACTGCTGCATCGTCTAACTCTACTGGTGGAAAACTATCCCGTACAAAAAAATTGATGTTGACTGCTCCAAAGACAAAAGAGTTGGCAGTGGTGCAGATAAAAAGCAGGGTCAGAAATTGGCTGGGAGGAAAACTATCGCCGTCAAAGATGGTTCTTCTTCTGGCAGGAGACCAAAAGCAAATTCATTGTTTGTAAGCACATTGCGTGAAAGACGGACACAGAAACAGGTATGTACTGTAGTTGTGTTAGTGTGATAGCATTTGGAATGGCATGATCATGCAACATGTTTTGTGCGTACTAATATTTTTTGTCATCTAGGAGGGTAACAGTGTGGTGTCAAATAAGTGGGAAATTGCTTTGCATACTTCAAATTTAACTTAGTTAGATTCTTGTACATATCAGTGTGTACAGTGCATAAATTAATCGAATAATAGTTAACATTCAATTAATTGTCAGTGTAACTGTTAAACAAACAGCCATTAATGAATTTGAACAATTAGAACAAGTGAGTTTGGAAAATGTGCAAAACAATCTTCTACTTAGATTAATTTGCTGATTTCTAGTTTTTACAGTCCTGGTCACGTAAGTAAATAATACTGACTCCAGCAAAGTTAATTAAGGCGAAATCATGGCCAAATAAATTACTTATCCCTTCTTTTGTAGTGTGGTGGTGGTGGTGGTGGTTGTGTGTGTGTGTGTGTGTGTGTGTGTGTGTGTGTGTGTGTGTGTGTGTGTGTGTGTGTGTGTGTGTGTGTGTGTGTGTGTGTGCCTAACACTCGTTACTGATATTTGAAGCAAATTTAGGAGTAAAGAAATTGTCACCTCACATCGAAGTGCCTCACGTTATATTGGATGTCTTATTCTGTGCAGCGTTCCAAGAAGTTGTCAGCTCACAAGAAATCAAACAGACTTGGCCAGAGAGCACGAAGAAGGTAATCGGAGTATTTTGAATGCTATATAATGTAGAGATTGTGTCACATAAACAGGATGTGGGAGGACCTACATGGGACCTCTGCAAAACATCTAATTAACCAGTCGGCTGAGGGAAAGACTGTGAAGGGTGGCATCAGGAAAACTCATCGTCCAGGTATACTTTGTGGCCAGATTTGGTGTTGGCTAATCAGAGCTATAGTTTGAAACAATGCAAATTGTTTTAATTCTGTGGGGAAAGGGCAAAAAAGCCAAATCTCAAAATAGGAAAAGGTGGGAGTCCACCCCCTGCACCTTACCTGCCTATTCCACACCCACCTTTGACTTGTGCTTCAATTTTACTTCAAATTTTACTTTAATTAACCACTGCCTTACTTGTACCAGATTGCAATAGACTTGATCCAAACACGCTAGCCTAGCCAATCAGACATGTACCATATCTGTAAAGAGCAATGATAAACAGCATATTGGAGTCAACAGATGATTAGTGGTTTTTGTCATAATAGCTCTACAGAGAACCTATGTTATAGGGATTCAACGTGGGCTGGAAGTTACCAAACCAATACAACTTTAGTCATAGATTTGAGTGCCCTGGTATTGTGGTTTACAACTGAAGTCACAAATCTGGCATGTTGTTACTAGTAATTATATTTATGCTGGCTTTCACAACTTCATGAGGCCAATTATGTACACTGATAAGATGCCCAGAATATTATGATGATGCATGTATGTATAAGGGTGTAACATGGGTAGAATTCACTGTGTAGCAGAGATAAATCTGTTCAATAGCACCTACAACTCGTCGTACTCTACACGTACACGTAAATGTTAATCCACGTGATTATGATATAATGCGGGGGGTAAAGGGAAATATTAATGACACAGTCTGGGATATGTCATTAAACAGTATTCAAATAACCAAGCTACTAGGTAGTAGATGAATGGTATATGGTTTTAAGGGTATTCTATAAGGCGATATGAATTAAGTGAGATGCACTGTAATAGAGTTCATAACCTCATTACTCACTGTGGCTCACAAGCTGAGATATTATGTGTTTAGTTGTTTACTTTTGTGGTCAAAACATTAGCGTCAAAAGTATATGTCTTGGGAGTTTAATATTTTACTAACATATATAAGTCCATGAGGGCAAATAGATTCAGAAAGATCACGAGAATTTGAAACATGGGTGATGACTGACATGGCATGACCCAGCCACGTGTCTCAAACAGATCTTTCAAGAGGGATCAATTGAAGCAGATGAGGCCATGCCGTGTCTAGTATAAGCTCACACTGTAGTCGCAGACATGAAGTGTACATAGTCTATGGAGATGGTGATGTCTCTCTCCACACTGAAATGTCTTGGACTTCTCGATAGCTGGAGGCCATCTTTAATCCAAAGTATGTCCAATAGAGAGAGGCTGAATCCTGGGTCAAATCCTTCGCAGGTTGATGAATTCACTGCTTCTTAGGTACCCAAAGAATCTGAGTTTGATGGCATCTTTCAACATCAGGCAATCATGCTTACTCACGTGATCAGCATTCAATTTATCAAGAAGGTGTTCCAGCATAGTGATGCTGATGGGAAGCCACCTGGGTCTGAGCTTCAACAGCCCAGCTTTCAACAATCCCACACTCAAAGTGGCTTTCCAGCTCCAGCTCATCTTGCTGGGACACCACATACAGCACCACTCACCAGTAAGGGATTTACATACGCTATAAGATGGGCATTATTTGTTTACTGTGAGTTATCTGTGAGTCTCAGATAGTATCTATTGCTATGAGTACAACTCACAAACAACAAGCAGGAAACCAATATCCCCATGTTATAGCATGTGCATTAAATAATTATTTATTTTACCTTTCTCGTGAGCTGTGCTGTAGACTCAAATGTTGTGTACCTGCAATGTCTTGCTAAGATATGCAACGAAAAGTGCTAGTGTGAGCTCTTGCCGCTGGATGGACCATAAAGGGGACCTCTAGCCAGTCTCTTCAAAACCAAACACCCCTCAAAACGCCAAATCCAGGGGAATTGGATGCACCAGTGAACAGCTCCGTTGTATCAGCGTCAATCCAGCTTGGTACAGTGATCTTATGCTGTTCCACGCTGGAAGGAAGCTGTCCCTCTACTGGATTGTGCACCTTTGGACATTTAGGCTAATGTAATTGCTTGAACCAATCAGCGTTAAATGCTGCTTTTCACCAATGTGTAGTCATATCTTGCAGCAGGCTTATTACAGTCTTGGATCAAGCCTGTAACAGAACGTTCCACCGGAACAATAATAATTCTGTATTCCTATATTTTTCACAATCTTATATTTATACAATTACACAGTTTCTGCATTATTCCACCTCCAAACAGTTTTGATCGTACAAGACTGCTTCAGTATTCTAAATTTGTGTTGTTTTGTGGTCGTTAATTTGTGTCACACTCAAGTTAGATCAAGTTTGGATTGTTGCATACACACACCAATTTCAAACTTGCTTGTTTTCCTTGTATTCTATCCAGAAGTGTTCCACATATGATGTAATCATCTGCCAGATTCACAAATTTTCAGTGGTGCTCTATCAGCTGCACCCTCAAATATTCACTTACACATTCATTCAGCTATTCTGATCACCACATACTTGTCTGACATTTTTTGGTCCCGCATTCCTAACTAAAATGTTATTATAGCTTTAACACCGGATCGGTGAAAATTGAATACCTTTTCTGTTGAACTCAACTTTAGGAAAATTAGTCGGAAAAGCGACAGTTGTTGGGAAAAGTACGTTTTGCCTTAGTTAAACTATCGCAAAGATGTTAGTTGCTATTCCTAGCGTCGAATGTCAAGTATTGGCTAAACTGTATGCACTCATAGCGACGCGGTTTGCTGAATTTCGGTCCTCGAGCCTAACCGAGTACACTTTTTTCTGGAGCTGTTTATAGCATGCCTGAATGCACTTTTAGACTTCATTTGGTACAAAATAACTCCACAGTAGCTGTAATGCTCTCTGATTGCTCGGTTCTTGTAGAAACCCTCTCAGAAAGCAGCTGTGCCTCGTATCCGGACCGTGCACTATTTTCACTAATTAATTAATTGGGGTGCACATGCGACATGTGAATTGGTAAACAGCAGATGATAATGTACTATAGCCTTGGCCAAAAGGTACCACCTGTCATTGTGTCAATTCCTCTGTGCCATGCTGCATCACTGATTCCCCCAATGGGTGTGGAGGGCATTCCATTTACAGGTGTTAGTGTGATGTTAAACAGTGACAGTCATGATAAATGTGTGCAAGTAAGAAAGGAAAAGAGGAGATACAGGAAGAGATTTAGGGTATCAGTACAAAAGCTACATGCAGATGAGGAGGCTATGAAGACCATACAAGCAGTTTATCCACAGTGTGCTGATTGCCACTCTCACTTTAAGTCTCAGACATTGCCGGACGTGCACATGTGTGATGGTGTAAGAGAGCCTCAGACTGTCCTAAGCATCGCAATGAGGCTTGCTAATGAGCTCCTGTCCAAGATGAACCTGTCTGTTGATGGTGCTATAGCTCATGCATCAGACATATTTGTGGATGATGATGGTGAGCCCAACTTTTATTCTGGTTGGGCTCACATCAGGAAGAATATGCACCCTGAGCTGACCTCTACAGTGACACATATCATCAATGAGTGCTGGAAGGCTGGGGAATGCAACGATTCTGGCAAGGTGAAGATATCAGCCAATGGTGTGTTTGCCAGGTTGGAAGAGATGCAGACACAGAAGATAATTCGCTTGAGTGAGCTGCCACTTGTTGTGAAGATTCGTGGCGTATAACAGAGCATAGGAACAAAGCCCCAGGCTTTGTTAGCTGGTGGTTGTAAGCGTGGAAAGCCTGCCAGTGATGGAGGCAAAAAGGAGTCCAGGATCAATTTTGATGAGCTGGATGTGTCAAAGGACGTATTGAAGTGGACCAAGCCAGAACTGGAGGCATACTTAATCCACCATCACATCAAAATGATTGGCAATAAACCTAAGCTTATCAGGCGCATTCAGGAACATATGGCAAACACTTTGCAATGATTATGTAACAGAACGTTGGACATTGTTATTCGCAAGTACATTAACACAATTATCAATGTCGTTCATATCACGCAAGCTTTAAGCACACGACCAATATTTGCATCCGGGAACGAGATCGGAAATAGGTGTAGTGTTTGTTTTGAAGCTAAGACAATGGGCTAATGCCAAAATCTTTTGGAGCGCAACACATCCAATCCAAGTGAGCATATTTATATTTATTTCTTTTAACAAAACCCTTGTCAGAAAAAAGTGTCCCGTTTTCGGTAACAGTCTTACCCTCTCGACTCTAAACAAACATAGGTCCTTAGCAGAAGTAATTACAAGGCTGGCAATAGCTCCAAACATCATCTAGAGAGTTGAACTACTAAGTACAACAATATTTGTTGCAATTGGAACTCTTCCGACTAATTTTCCAAAAAAGTGAGTTCGACAAAATTGGCGAATAAAGTATTCAATATTCGACCCGGTGTTAAACATGATGCCTCCTTGTATGTTGTAAAGCTCATTACAGGGCAGGGGGGGGGGGAGGGGGGGGGGGGGGCAAATGTGGGCATTCTGGATATAAATGTCTTCTTTCACATTTCACTTATATTACTAGTACAGATTATTCTTTTCTTATTCCTTGTTTTGCAGCTTCACATCTGGCCAAAAGGAAGATTGAAACTGTAAAAGCTTCTAACTTGCATCCGTCTTGGGAAGCTAGCAAGCGAAGAAAACAGCAAGAAACCGGTATCGCAGAATTCAAAGGACAGAGAATTGTCTTTAGTGAAACTTAGTGTGCATACAACCAATAAAATGTATGTATACAGTGTACTTGTTTATGAACAGTGCATGAGAAAAGGGAGATTGTTTACTCTTTTAAAAACCAATCCGTTTTCAGAACCAAATATCTTATATATCAGCACTGGTTTAAGCTTCTATGGGTGCCTTGCACTCAATACATGCACAAATTTTACTTTGTTTATAACAATGAAAGCATATGCAATGTACAGAACATATCAGTATACTTTGTTGCAGGTCCTATGTAGGATTGGCTCGCAGGCATCAATTTGTCATTTGGGACTCATTTGGCCTTTTTCAAAGGTTGTGTCACAGAGCAGAGCACAGCATGCTGCCTCTGTTCAAGAGACTTGTTTGCAATGGAGTTTCATTGTAGCCCTCTGGGACACGTGAGTTAAAGAAAATTGTTTAGGCAGTGCAGCATACTGGACTGTACTGCGTGTGCACCCTTTCTAAAGCAGTGTACTCGTATGTCTTGAGTTCCTATGAGTTTGAGGGTAACAGTGGGGTCAGTGGATTGTATTACACATTGGGCAAATGCTTATATTACAACAACAAATCATCCCCCCCACCCCCAGCATGGTTCAACCGTCAAACAGTGAAACGTGGGTGTGCGGTCATGCATGGTTTGTACAGTACATATTTCATAATGTGGATATATAATAAATCGCATGCATGCAAAGAAAATACTTGAGCTGTATTTTTGATCATAGTACGTTACTTCGAGCCGCCACCAGCTGGCTAGTGCGTGCGACGACCCTAGTAGTGTACTGAAGTTTAAAGGTATGGCCACTCGTCCACTCTATGCTGGTATAATGTCTGTTACATGTGCAGCGACTGCATTATGAATAATTAAACCAGATTCGGAGTCAAAACAAATTGGCGAGGCTGGGTTCTTTGAACGAACGCTATAGCAGTAATGCTGTTCAAATCATGGTTCAAATGATTTAAGTTGCTCCAACAATATGGCCATTGGATATGGACTAGTAACACTAGACCCTACCTGATGGCCTTACCATGTTTTGCGTGGGTGTGATCTATGTGGTGAGTGCATTATTTTTGTGATAATTTTGTGAATAGGTGTTATTGTTACACTTTCTTCGCGTCCGTGTACACTAGCACTGAAATAAAAAATTAAAAGACAATTCACCACCACGTTTGCAGGTCGCCGCATGATGGCCATGGGGGTCAAGGGCACTATCAGGGCAGAGAGCACAATTGGAGCCATGAGCAGTCTCTATACCTAGCCACCATTTCAAAGCAGTCCGACATTCCTCAGGATCCAAGTGCAAACCCAAGCCAACAGAAGGGATGACAGAAAGCCATGCAGCAGCATGGGGTGCAGACACTGAAAGCAAACGTGCAGCTGTTCTAAGACACAACAAACTAAGAGACATTCTGGTTGAGTCATTCCACCGGGCCCATATTCGTGTTCAAGTTTAAGCTGGTTCCGGTCTCAGCCAGGATCATTCTAACTCCCGACCAGCAGACATTGTAGTTTTTGACTGGGATCAAGGTAAGCCTGCAGCTCTGGACCTGACAGTTGTTTCACCGCTCAATGCAAACATTTTAAAAGAAGCGGGTATGACAGCTGGTGCAGCAGCTCAGGCTGCCGAGGTGAGAAGGCACACAGCCAATGGTCAGAGGTGTACCAATTTGGGATGGTCCTGCATACCTCTGGCTGTGGAATCGTATGGCGCATGGGGCAGAGAAGCCCAGAGGTGTTTCACACTTCTTGCAACACGACTGGCTGTTCACAATTCAAGCAGCAAGTCAAAGATGATTTTCGAGCTGTACAGCCGACTGAACCTGGTTCTGACTAGATCAATTGCCAGAGCAATCATCACAAGATCTTTCAACCTAATTGATTTTGTAGCTTGACATTAGCAGGTTATTTAATTTTATAAAATACAAAAAATTTGTGTACCAAGCTCTCTGTATATCAATGGTTCTTCATTTAATTTATTATGGCATATTTTAATCACAACAAACAAACAAAAAAAAAAAAAAAAAAAAAACTTTTGTACGTGCGTTTTTTATACATTCCAGATAGATGAGAACAGTTTGTACATGCAAGATAGCATGCCATACCCAACGAACGGGGCATATGACATACGGTAAACGTGGAGATTTGAGTGTGCATTTTTTCACATGCATGGGAATACTGTTATTATATAGCCATTGGTTGCTACGCTTCCTGAATTTGGCATTGCAGGGTGCACACGCATCAACCCGCTTACTAGATATTCAAACTGGCACCGAATACTAGCTCACCAAATTACCATGCCCAGAGATTATATATCTATGTATTATCTCTGCCATGCCCCAATTTCTAGTGCACAGATGCGGATGCCGCAACGAGCAAAATCTCTGATTTCCACTAACCTTCTCGATTTCATTTTACCACAAATCAGAGACTGAATCCGTGACCAAACATGGTATTGATGACTAAACCCCCCCCCCCCCCCCCCCCCCCCCCCCCCCCCCCCCCCCCCCCCCCCCCCCCCCCCCCCCCCCCCCCCCCTCCCACCATCTTTTACTAGTAAGTCACATGCGACCCAGGTAGGCAGTCATTTAGAGCTATATACATGCCCATAGCTCTGGAACAAAGTTTGTTATCGCGATATCTTGAAACCCGCCTTGCTTAATTAGCCATTCTCATTTCCCATGTAACATTTCACTGAATCCCTCTGCCAGTGTTCGGTACAACAACTTGTATAGAACATCTTATCGTATTGACAAGAACGCAATAGCATATTAGTCACTCAGCTGAGTAGCTACAGTATAACTATACTTCGAACGTGTTCTAGCGCGTTATATGTACTAAAATATAATGCATAGGACATGTTAACGTAATCAAGTTGTACGTTACAAGTATCCCACAGACTGATCGGTATGACTGTAAAGCGGTGTGGTGTTGTTTAAATTGGAGTTGAGCGTTAATCATTTGTTGTGATGCCCCGCCCCTTTTATTGTTACCTAAGCCGCGGTCAAGTTATGCTCTGCACTGTATTCCTTATAGTTATAAGGTAGAGTATAACTTAGTTTGATCGTGCTACACATGCTTTAAGCGTGCATTCATTGGTTCATTTTGCGTTGTTACAAAAGATCTAGTCGAGTATTAGTGAAGTACAATAGCATAAAAGTGATGTATTTGTAGCTTTTTATTTGTGATTCGTTATGATGCCCCGCCCCTTTCGTATCCCGCAAGTGATTCAGGGATGTAATGTATAGCAGGACGGGGAGGAGATAGATGGTTTATGAAGGATTATTGTAGGGAAATTGCCTCCCACCCTCCAATCAAATCATCATAAGTACGGTAGTCGTCATCAATGGAGTCCATTGCCCAGTGAAATCCATGTCGTAACAAGCATGACCGATGTTCTGCATTGTCAGATGTTGAATTACCCTCACCCTGGCAAGTCGAAATGTGTGTTCAACTTGGCAATAATGCTCGTCGTGATATTCACCTCGTACCCTGATCACACTTTTGAAAAAAGTGATGTGCATCGACTTTAACTGCGCGCTTTATTTTCTATTTAATTTTAGCTGCCTTGGCCTTCTGATTATTTCCGTTGCAGAGTTACATATAATTGATTTATTGTTATCAAATACCAAAATAGCGTAGTCTCACGAGAATTGAATTTTTAAAACGGAAGCGGAGCTTAAAATTCAATTCTTGTCAAAAATGTAACAGCACCCCCATAACTATCTAATTAGAGATTAGTTGGCATAAATAATGTAACACTGACAGTTTTTCTAAGTTCCGATGAATATACTGATCTGCGAAGTGTGATCTGCAACAGTTCACGTCAAGTTCCGGCGCTATGTACGAAGTCATGCGGTCTCTCTTATACGCTGCACTTCTTCTGTTGGTGGACTGTTCAGGTAAGTACCGCTTCTCTTAAAGAAAGAGGCTATATCTTTGCCGCTGCAACGCGCTACTGCTTTACTGTGGGAACGCTCAGACGGTGTTAATTATAAGGCCAGTGTACGCATGGAACAAGTGTATTGTAAAGCGACTGAGCAATGTTTTGAAGCCGTCAGCGTCATCGTTTTACGTTGTTTCATTTTCAGGATACGCTCAGTGCAGTCCCGCATGCGGGACTGGCGGTGTACCACCAGGGTTCCAGGCCATAGTCCTTGGAGCCCCCTTCAAATACTATGGAAAAATTACCGCCATCAATGCTACAATGTATATTAAGACGCCAAGTTTTGCACATGCGATATTTCTTCAGATATGGAGACCAGTCAATCAGACTGCATTTACACTCACCGCCTCACAGTTTTTCTTTGCGGACCCAGTAGTGACTGAAGGAGCTACCGAGTTACAGTTTCCATCACAGTTTAGAAACCAGTCTTCCGGCATCCAGCTGCCGTTCAATCCCAATGACGTTTTTGGATACTACGTGATCACAGATACAACCAAGTACGACCTAGGCTTTGCCGACAGCCTTAGTCCATACATCGTCAATTCGTCAGAACCATCTTCAATCAATGTGTACACCACAAACTCAAGTGGTCCTCCTCAATTCTTCAGCATCTCCAGTCCCCCTTCGTTCCCAAATGCACATCTTTTGATCACCATCGTCTACACCACCGTCTCTCCCTCTCCAAGTGTGGGAGGGAGCACCATCTCTCCCTCTCCTAGTGTGGGAGGGAGCACCATCACCGTGCTGGGAGCGTGTCCGCAATCCAACTTCATACAATCTCCCATGGACACACCCACTTCCATTTCGCCACCAGTGTACCAGACCCTCCTGATGCCATTGACCACTTCTGCCACCTCTTCGTCATTCCCCTCCTCTTCCCCAACGATTTCCACACCTCCTCCCCCTCCTGAGTCATCCCCCATTGCTGCCATTATTGTTGGGATCGTGGTTGGGATCGTCGTGGTTTGTATCTTACCGTTGATTGGAATCATTGTGGTAATGGTGTGCTACCGGAAAAGGCGACGCAGGCTAGGAGCTGATGACATGTCCATGCAGCTTTCTATTCCGGCCGCGGCTTCCACTTGAGCATTACTTCTGTGGTGTAGACATCAACAAACTCTAGGTTTCATAATGGCAAATTGAACCATACATGCCAGCAAGCCTCTTCATACAGTGGTGTGTTTTGTATTGATTATGTTAACTGACTGATCTCCTATGAAGCAATATTTTCTGTACATGCGTACTCAGGTGAAATACGTAGTTTGTGATTGTGATTTCTGATGCTGCTTGCTGCTTCTTGACTTTGGCATGTATTTCTGTAACATTGAACTGTCTGTGGTCTCCATTGATTTAGATTCGTGTAATGGTCCATCGGCACGCACTTTCAGCCATTTTGTGTATGGCAACTAATGCGTTGGTACTTAGAAGCTTTGTATCATCCTCCAACAAAGCATGCATTGTTCTATACAGAGCACTACCCATGTTCACTGCATTCATAGAAGGGGACATCATAAGTACGTCATTGTCTAAGTACAAAAGACTGACAAACCTTTTCCATAACTTCTGCAGACGTCACAATGAAAGAATTGTCAGGTGATGCATTGCTGAACACTGTTAGAATGAAATCTCTTGATTTCATATCAATGCGAAAATCCAGCAATGCCTAATGTTGGCATTCTGTTTAGTAATGTTTCAGATCGCTCTAAGGCAGAGGATGTGGGTTATCTAGAAGTTGAATGATCAGTAGTTGGAGAAAATAACATTATTCCATTACACTCATATACTAATCCATTACTGCATTTTCCTGAAGTATGTCTCCTTTTAGGCAGTGGTTCACAAAATTCATCCATATTTGCCAATTCAACGGGTCCACAGCAGCAGTTTCCTGATGAACTCTTGCACAAAGAGCCAAGCTGTGTTTCGGCACTTAGGAGCATCAACTCAACCTGCTGTTCCACTGAGGCTTTCCAGTCCTTTAGATAACCCAAAAATTCTTCCTTTAGCCACTAGAACAAAATTATGACAATCAGTATACACAATTCAGTTCATGATAACGTGTGTATAACGTGTGTATAACATACCTTTAGCCGAAAGTCAGTTTGTGACGTATAAGGCATCTGGAAGGGTTTCAACACTTTGCACCACGACTAAAGTTGTGCACATTGAGGACATCAAGAAACTTATCATAAAACCAACGAAATGGGCAGTTTCCAATGCCTCATCTCCACCAGTTAGATGCAGAGCATGTGAAACAGACTCACTTAACACCTGCAATAAATGTGCTTTTAGCAAATGAAACACACCTAGAACCTGTACCTGTGTAGCACGATCAACCCACATAGCAGAAAATGAGCTGATGTTTAGGTGCTCATTCTTAATCCCATACCAGTACTCAGAACTTCTTCACATAACTCCACCATATATTTTTTCCCTTGCACTAAAAATTAAAGTAAAGAACACTTACAGAGTATGTAACAATTAGAAACACTCACCCACAGACTTTGATGTGAAGACATGAAACAGTTCCTCACAGTTTTGACCAAATGAGGAACATCAGAGAAAAAATACTATCTCCTGAAAAGGGATTTTTTTTGTCCTATACAGAATTGGATCAGATGGCGACTGGTGAAGCTTCACTAAACTCCTGTTCACAGAAGCGCCATCTAAAGTTACTCCCAATACCTATACATCAAAGAAAACTTAATTGCCACATTAAATATAAACATGCATATATTTACCTTCAGCCACAATTTTCTATCCTCCAAATAGCTTCCCATAGACAATCATACATCTGGTCTCCACAAAGATTTGCACAAGCAAAATGAACGTACGGAAACTGCAAACTAGTGAACAGGCCTCTCACCAGAAACACAGCCATAGTTTTAGCAAGACTAGGGGTGCTGACATGTGACTGTTCAAAATCTGCTAAGTGATTATCCCAGGTTAGTAAAACCAAACCATCTCACCACTGTGCTTATTGTACACAAGATCTTCTCTAATGTACATTTCATCAAGGAGAAGAATGGTGCACTTATCTCGTTCTGGATATGAATCAACTTTAGCAGCCTTTTGAAGCACACAATCTGCCTCCACAGAAAAGCCACACTTTGCTTCAATGTAGTGGGTATAGTCACGCAACGTACGCTGTGATGACATTACAAACATCCTGAATGATGCAAGGCTTCGTATGCTCCACTGGACCTGCATGGGTTACATACATGTGAAAGTCCACTATTCACTATAACACTTACCTTATGTCATAGCGACAAGCACCAACGAATCATCTAGGGATGCCAGCGCATCATTCTGGCATTCTTTATAGTGGCAGCCTGCATTTGCTGCTGCCAGAAAATGTTAATAACATACAATTATAAGGAACTTCACTGAGACACACTTTAGGCTTAGTACTTTAGGAAAACAAAATATCACGATTGCTTTGCTTTGTAACTTACAACGTAAGTATAACGATACTGTCGCGTAATCGGAAGGGGTAAAAATGCATGGAAGTCCACTTAGGAGAGTTCCTTAGCCTTATCTTAAGACACAAGACGAACTCAGTTAATCGTTTCTAGCACAAAAGCTAGACCATAGCGTCACTACGCAAAGACCTATTCCCAACAAAAGAAAATAATTATTATTTTTCGATCTACATTGACGCCGTAAAATCACCTCATAACATATTTATAGCTCCATCTATATTCACTGGGCCATCGATTGTAGCGTCAGCTGTGTATTAACTCTTTCACGGGCAACAGAGCAATATTGCGCCGCAGGTGCTATACTAAGCCACTCTGTTTATCTACACAGTTAACACTTTGCAGACAACAACGTTTTTTCCTTCTCATATAGCGTAAGTTGTTTGCTAACTACGTTTTCCTGCAAACGCACAACACTTTTTATTTTTGCACAACATGTGTACCGTAATAATTGGCTTTGCCAGTGAAAGATTTAAGGACCTTTAAGGAGATTCAAGCGAAATTTTACCAAAAATCCACCCCTTTTCACAAGTTCGGTGGTGCGATTATCACTACCTCTCGCGCAGAGGTATAGCGCACGTGATTCGCCTCTGACGGTTGTGACTTACGTGGGGTCAGGGTACGAGGTATAGCATCGCTGGACCTGATTGATGCTACGTATATGCCACGTCAACAGGTCTGGGTACGAGACTAGTGTTGTCTGGCGACGAAGTAATATCCAGTCTATCCTACGGTATAAAAATCCGCCTAGGATAATCTAAGTACTTTTTGAAGGCATCCTTCTCCTGCTGAGACGTCGACGAGAACGTCTGATCTGTCGTGTAAACAAAATCTCTCGATCGTCGCCATTTTGTGAATAATTAAATTATTAGAATCCATACAAACTAGTTTTTGTGCTCTGTTCATTATATTATTATGACGGTGCTCCAAGCAGCCAAAAATTAAGCCCGGGTGGACGATTCAACAGCCGTTACAACACAGATATTGATCTATGCATGGCTACGAAGTGCGCAATTGCAAGCACAGCGCCCCTAATTAAATTCATAGGTACTTGGACCGCCCCTGAAAATGAGCGTGCTAGCTCTACTGGCTCTTAGTTTGCTGATTACGTTTGCATTTGGCTTGGACAATGGGTTGGGAAAGGTTCCGCAGATGGGCTGGAATTCCTGGAACCACTTTGGGTGCGGCATTAACGACGACATCATAAGGCAGACGGCAGATGCTTTCATTTCATCTGGTCTCAACAAATTTGGATATCGTTACGTCAACATCGACGACTGCTGGGCGTCGAGCAGAGATTCGAGCGGCATCGTGCAAGCGGATCCTAACTCGTTCCCCAAAGGTATAGCTGACCTCGCCAACTACGTCCACTCAAAGGGACTGCTGTTTGGCGTATACAGCGATGCCGGAAACAAAACTTGCGCGGGAAGACCAGGCTCTCTGGGGTACGAAACGAACGATGCGCAGACGTACGCGGGATGGGGTGTGGACTATCTCAAGTATGACAACTGCAACGATGACGGAATTGATCCTAAAGTGCGATACCCCGTCATGCGTGACGCACTCAATAAAACCGGACGCTCTATATTCTTCTCCATGTGCGAGTGGGGCGTAGAAGACCCCGCGACATGGGCTCCAGTGGTGGGAAACAGCTGGCGCACAACAGGTGACATCAGTGACAGCTGGAACTCCATGATCACCAGAGCCGACCAAAACAACCTGTGGGCTCAGTTTGCTGGACCAGGTGGTTGGAACGACCCAGACATGCTGGAGGTTGGCAATGGAGGAATGACCACTACAGAGTACGAGACCCACTTCAGCCTGTGGTGCTTGATGAAGGCCCCTCTGCTGATCGGCGCAGATGTGAGGTCCATGAGCAGTGACACGTTCCGTATCCTTACCAATGTGGAGGTGATTGCTGTCAATCAGGATTCAAAAGGCGTGCAAGGCCGTAAGATCAACGTAACAGGGGACTCGGAGGTGTGGTCTGCACCACTGTCTGATAATGCCTTTGCTGTCGTCCTTCTGAACCGTGCTGACACTGCTGCCACCATAACAGCGTGGTGGGCGGATCTGCCCCTTGACCCCAACACAGCTGCTGCTGTGAGGGACCTCTGGCAGCATCAAACTGTGGGAGTGATGAAGGGAAGTGTGACAGCCGATGTGCCTGCTCATGGAGTTGTGATGTATCGCGTTTTGCCTCAAAACTGATAAACGTGCTTCACCATGATAGTGTGCTAGTGACCTTTTATGACTAGAATAATGTCATGTTCTTGTTTGTTTGACGATGCCTTGCTTCTCTCTGTTGCTTGTCACTAGGATATGTTATTGGCTGTGTCTAATAGGCTATTGATTTATTTAGATTAATTATTTTTATTTTTATTTTACAGTGCATGAATGGAAACAGCTTAGGAATTAACACAGAGTCTGTTAAATCACCCCTACCATCAGATAATCCATAACGGGATAGAAGTGTGCTAGCATTTTTGGCACATCAAAGTGATGCCCAAATGAGAGTACCTTGATTGCATACATTGGTAAATGAATTTGTATTTGAGCCACATGACTGATTGCTACATGCCCCAACCCCTATTAACCTTAACAATTAAAGGGGTACGTGGTGCAACATTGCTGTCATGCTTCTGTTGCTCTCCAACTTCCCCTGCAACTCCTGAGTACACACTCCCTTCCAAAACTAATTATTAATTATGTCATATTGTCTTCCCAGCTTACTATATAATAATAATTAGGAAGCTGGATTTATTTTTACATGAGTTGATTGTGAATTTTTTCATCATTTACAATATGGAGTTACTCCACACATGTTACATTTGTGACCTTCCAAACACTGGAAGGAACTACACATAGTATGTCACACCCAACTGCTTCATAACATCATCCATTACGTCTGCTATCACCTGACTTTGGTCAAGAGTCATGTGACAGCTCTCCTGTTTTGAAGCTATCAGACATGCCCTAACTTCTTCTGCCTCATAACTCATGCCAGAGCCATTTCTGAACACAGTGGGTTTATGGACAGAAGGCAAAGGGAATTCCAGTGTCCCTGTAGGGGTCTCCAGTTTGGAAGGACACCAGAAAGGGCAAGGTAATTTAAGAGTTCCCTTTGTTCCCACCACAATGGCCTCGTTTGGGAGGTCCAATCCAATTGTGCAGGTGAGCTGTGCAACTCTCTCTCCTGAGTACTTTAACGTAACGGCTGCAAAATCGTCCACCCCGGTGTCAGTGAGCCAGCCAGAGGCGTAAATGGACTCGGGACGGTCCCCGCCAAACACCATTGTCGCTAAGTTGATCACGTACACGCCCACGTCAAGAACCGCACCCCCGCCCAGCGCTGGGTCGGTAAGCCGAGCCCGCTCATCTGATCCACCGTCTGGTTGCCGCTGAAATCCAAAATTGGCTGACATGTATTTAACCTGACCGATTGCACCCTCATCGATCATGCTTTTCAGTTTCACGATGGCGGGGAAAAATCTTGTCCACACTGCCTCCATCAGGAACACGCCCCCATCTCTCGCCGCTTTGATGAGCGTCGCTGTCTCCTTAGCGTTCATTGTCAGCGGCTTCTCGCACAGCACAGGCTTCTTGGCCTCTATCATCTGGAGGCTGCACTGCAGATGGGTTGGGTGAATGGTGGCCACGTACACAACATCTACTCCCTCATCTCTGGCTAGATTCTCGTACGACCCGTACGCACGTGGGATGCGGTGCTCCCGCGCAAATTTCGTGGCAGAGTCTAGAGACCTTGCGGCAACCGCCACAACCTGGTGCTGGGACTCGGGAAGCGACTGCAGCGCAACAACAAAGTCATGAGCTATCTTCCCTGATCCACATATTCCCCAACGCAATGCCATTTTATTATTCTTATTTAGTGCGCATGAGGCGTTCCAACGACTACAAACGGTTCAGGACAGTTTGCGTGACGCAATATCGGCACACTCAATAAACATGTAAATCTCATTGTCTCGTTTATGGCCAACTTTGAATAAACAGTAGCCCGAATTGTACTACACGCGGGCTATGCCCACACATCGGTCCCTTACTAAAAATGATAATCATAATGTGCAACAATTACTCTCCTTATCACGTAGTGTGCAATTTAAAATAAACTAGTTTCTCTGAAATAGCAGCTTGAGTTGGTCATAGCGCTGTTACGGGAACGGGAGGAGGTAGGCCAACACCACGTAAATATTCAAAAATGCATTCCAAAAACTATCACACAACTGAAACAGCATGACCACTTGACTCGCTGGATTGTAAATTTGGGCTTTGTAAAGCCCACATGATTTGGTTTGCCTCCACCTATGCTGACACTTTCCTCCATGTACACTTCCTAACAGGGTCTGGATTGTCTTATTGGCGTTCTGTTCAGTGCCAATCATCTCATCCGCTGATTTGAGAAGCAGCTATCATGATGCTGATGACCACAGCAGAGGTCCAAAGACAGCAATGAACTGGACCAGGCTATAGGAGGACACTGTCACTACAGTGGCTGGTGAGGGGATGGTGCCAACTGCAGACACACTTCCTTCTGGTTGGTCACCTGGCATGGGTTCCAGAAAGGCAGGGATCGACACTGGCATTGGCTGCAATGGGTTTGGAGGGGGGGGGGGAGCTACTGTGAAGTAATCTGCAAACGTGTCATTAGAAAAAGAAAAGACTCAGGTGCTCAGAGGTGCTTGTGCCATTTAATTCAGGCACATCACTCTTAACTTGTATGAAGAGTTTGTAAAAAGTGTTCCCCCACAAGTAATAAAGTGCCACGCCCCTTGGCACTTGAGCGTGCATGCCTGTCGGGAGAATGCCTGTACAAGTTAGAAGAGGAATATGGGAATGCATGTGTATGGGAATGGGCATGTGTATGGGAATGGGCATGTGTATGGGAATGGGCATGGGCATGGGTATGGGAATGGGCATGTGTATGGGAATGGGCATGTGTATGGGAATGGGCATGGGTATGGGAATGGGCATTTGACATGTGAGCACAGGCACACATTGACAGTGTTACAGTCGTATGATCACAGATCTAATATGTTAGACAGTGTTGCTATGGCAACCATTTAGACCTGTTGATAGAGAAAGAAACACAGTTATTTGGGTGCATAGCCACTGTATCAGTGATCCATTAGTTCCCTTCATGGATAGACCGACCATGTTTAACGTTGCCAATGGTTACTGCAACAGCTGAGTGGTAAGTTTCACCAAGGATGGCGTCGACCCAGTGGGGGAGGTGCCCATTCCCATCCAAATGGGAAGTATCTGTTCTTGGCTGACAAAGAGAATGGTCACATTAACATGGTCACAGGCCCCAGTGTTCAGAGGAGTCATAATCGATACAACCTTTGTTAGCCATCAATGGACATAAAGACCACAATTGTGATTTTACTATCAACAACTTGGCGAAAAGCCCCTCCCTCCAAGAGGATAGCACCTCTCCAGCAGGGGAAATCCCCACTAGAGATAGGACCATCAGAGACATGATGTAGTGTATTTGAAGGAAAAAGAGCTGGAGGGGTGAGGGAGGGAGGGATGGAGGGATGGAGGGAGGAGAGAGGGGGGAGGGGATGAAATAGGGAGGGAAGATAGAGGGAGGAATTTCCCAACACACACCTTTCATCCCAAACTCTTCTTCCTTCATCAATTTTAGACATTACCCATCATGTAGAACACATTCAAGAATCAAAGAGATTCTTCTGGATACTGATGTTCCCTCTGATTCCTTGTATGGTCATTACATTAGTGGATAAATTTGAACCATGCACTTGAACTCTTTGATATCTTCATTGCTCTACTGATGCATCTGCTGCAACAGGTCTGTATGCAATTGTGTGTATGACTGTGCACATGTGATAATCACTTCATTAAATATAAGCCAATTGTACCATAAGTGTGCATAACTTTAATTCATGTACTCTAGTGATGTAGTTAATTAAAGGTTTATGAGAGTAGTTAGGTTCAGTTAACTACAGATGTTTGTGCAGTTAAGTAAAAATCATTACGTATTACATTATCCCATGTTGTTTCAGTTATAACTACACTGGTTTTGACCCAAACTCAGTTAAGTTGACAATTTAGTTAAATGGTCACATGAAAAGTTAGTTTGTAGTTTAAATAGCTTAGTTTTTAAATCACATCACGTTCAAGCTGGTTGTACACCTAGATTCCATGTGCTGTGACCATTGGATGAAAAAGAGCATGCAAAATGGAGCTGACACTGCAAGACAGCTAACTTTGTTACCATATTAAATTAACACATCTGGATGCATAGACATTGTACCTTGGAAATTCTTAACTAATTCATTATATTATCCAGTGAAAAATAAAACCATTGGAATGTTAGATATTAATGTTATGTATCATCAGGTTATGTGTCTTTTATAACATTAAAAATAATAATAAATTAACCAAGGTTTATGTATTCACACATCATGTCATCATCTGCACATATGTCAACATGTTTCAAGAATATATTGCAGTTAGAGCAGACCATTCGCACACTGTTTCAATGATTTTTCAAGCTCCTTTTGGACAATCCTTCTGCTAAGAAGTCGATATCAAAAGCAGTTGAATTACACGCACGAAGAGTGGTGCAGCAGGTTTTTGGATTATCCTGTAGGGGTACCACATCAAATTAGAAACACAGTGATAACACGAGTCAGATGCAAAATTAAACACCAGTCAGATAAATAGAATGTACATGTAGCAATTACTATAGATGTCCCAGCTAATATTTGAAACTATACAAACATGCTCTGCTGGCAATCCTAAATTCCACGATGAAAGTAATTGATTAAGAAACAATTAATAGATGAAGTGCAATCCAACTGCACATCACCAACTAATATTAACATTCTAGTCACGTAAAATGTCTGTGTTCTTCTGCATACACATTCACAACATTCTCAGACAGCATTTTATCACCCCCCATATTTTTTAATAAAATGAAACGTAAAGCACAGTATCGCAACTTACTAAACAAGTCTTCAGTTTACCCCAATATACAGAGAAATTGTTCTGCATGAATTCATTACACTGTTCAAAAAAAAGTGTGACATGACATTGCATTCATAGTCACACATACACAAATATGCTGACTAAAAGCAATTTTCCACATACCAAATCTTGGTAGTAAGGTGAAGGTAACTCTCCACATGCCAGCTGCAGCAGATCAAATATATTTTGCTAAGGTTAAAAAAACACAATTTAATGTATTATTGATATGATTTCTGACATGATTGGTACCTCCGTAGAGTTGCTATCCACAATGAACTGCAGCTGGGCAAGTGCCCCCTCACAGGTAGTGCAATTTAACTGTTCCAATTATTGCGCATGAAACAGACGGAAGTGACAAAACAATCTCACATTTTCAGGAATGCACAGGAGTGTGTGTGTGCACTACAGCAGCATCAGGCACGAGGTAGGTACATGTGTGTGTACATGCACCTCATGAGTGTGTCATACACTACACTGCAGTGACATACAGGTGGGCATGTGGCATTGTCTTGCACATTGGATATAGAATTCTCGACAAAGTCAGGAGTGAAAGGCATTGGATCTGACGCTTTGCATGCTTTAAGCTTGATACAGCAAGCTGTAGCATTGTCCTGCGAAACGTAAGGAAATTAATTGCAATGAGATTGGTATAGGTCATTCAAACAGTATTTATATAGCACTATGGGATTGTTACAGTATATCTATTGAATCATTAGTCTATCTTAATGCATACACAAGGTCTCTTACAAATATGGTACCTTACTTTTGAGAACTATAACTCAGTATACAGATTTTATAGCATCACATAATATCTAGTTTGTTGAATATAATACACTAAATCAAACCCTCTACAATCAAGTTGAAGTAATGTCAACAAAATAAAAACAGGAAAATTAATAGTATCAGTCTATCATAACTTTGATAATGATATGTCCCTCAATCAACCTAAGATAGAGTAGAGGTGTCCCATCATCAAACCCAAGCCAACTTCTTCACTTCACCTGTGAGCCTCTCAAACATAATGGCATGCTTGAGAACATAAATAAGGGTTTTCCCATTTGTGTGCCAACCAGTTACTTGATTGCAATATAAATTGTCCTCTAATTTATAGAATGAGGTTAATCTTCAAATTAATAATAATGAAATATGAGGGCAATCCCATTTGTGAATTGAATTATTTCAAATAAGTGCCAATTTAATCAATGCTCACTCACATATGATTCGATAAAAGAAAGTAAAAATTGAACTCTATAGCAAATATGAACATGATTGTAGCATATGGCATGCATGGAACATATCACAATTATATAACAATTTACATCAACTTTGTTTCCCGCTAATTTTCACTCGATTTAATATAAACCATTCCCAATACTTACCACACAATCCTTCAGTGTAGTCCAAATTTTGGGCAGCTTCGTTTGGATATCGTTGTTGCACTGTTTGATAATTAATTAATAGACATGAGGCACATATCAATATTTAACCCATTCATCACTGCAGCTGCTTCATTGTCACAAGCTTACTGTTGTCTCCTCCTACATGCAACTTACAGCAGCAAAAACCTCAGGATCGTAAGGTAGCTGGTTACACAATATCTCCATCAGTGTGCATACCTCCACCTGATAGGAGCAGGATACTGAGCTAGGCCTTGATGGATCATGAGGAATATCACATACCTCAGTGCTGGCTTTGTCCACAATCACTTGCACTTGAGGCAAGATGCTTTCACATATTGGGCACAAATCAATCTGTTCCAAATAAATTTGAGTGCATTTTAAATGGTATATGAGGGAGAGACAGAAATGACAGATGAACGCATATAGAGGAAAAAGAGAAACAGGATACAATATATGTAGAACCACATGGAAACAATTTTTTTTTTGTGTGTGTGTCATTTCCTCACTGTAGCTGCCCAGTGGTCAATAGCTCTCAAATATGGTCATCGCTAGCTAGTGTATGATTAATTGACCAAATCCTGTAGCAAGGGTTCAAAACGTGCCTGAACAGAAGTGTTTGTGCAAAGTTCCAACTTTGAGCAGACGACATCTGGCTCCTGTGCAACGAACAATTGCATATGCGTACACATCCTATTTTACATGCTTGAATTCACACACACACGACACACTAACCATTTCCATGGCAAGGAGTGCCCACATATCTACATAGTGGTTACCAACAAGTGTGGTGCACTGATATTGGGAGAGCAACAAGAGGTATAAGTACACCCCAAATCGCCCACTGCAAGGTAAGACAAACCATCTGACTGTAAATGCCTGATGTTTCACATTCCTTATACAGTCTTTCCTTGCCAGCAATCTGGAAAGGGAAAGGTGTGGATGCCACAGTCATTTAAAGCGAAAAAAAAAGCAACACTTGAGTACCTGTGACACACTGTCCTTCATAGAGTTGCCTAGCAACATAGTTAGACCTTCGCACATCTTGCAAGTAGTCATAACAGGTGATTTCTTCATGGTTGCGCCAGTCCGTTATATAATGTAAGTAAAGTATAGTAATAAAGGTTTCAGGATTGACACACAGCAAGCTGGTGCGAGTAGTGAAGACATGGAATATGGCACAGGAAGACATGGAATAGGCAGTGGTCTCGGTTACAGTCATGCAAACAACAGCACAGAATGGCTTACCTCATGGCCTACAAATACTGCATCACTTGTTCTGGCAGCTAATCGCGCACCCATGGTGTGTTTTGCAACATGTGTGTAACGAGTGTATGTCCGTGTGTCAGCAAAACAGCAGTAGGATGGGTAAAAAAATGGATTAAGTACCCAGTCAAACATGCATGAGAATACTTAAGGGAGTCATGCTCTATTGCTATTATAGTGCCATTGTGTGGACCTGCAGTACACCACAATAGAAAAGAATACGAAACACTTTCAAAAAGGCCGACTGGGTTCACTTTCAATTAAAATGTCAGGTTCTGCATGCACACCCATAAATACTCTTGATACTAAATTGTTCTGCATACAATTCCTAACCACTTTGTGAACTTGACCTTTGGTTTGGAAATTACGTCACATTCATAGCAATGGTGGTGCATATGCATCTCATTGTGCCATTAATAGTACCCCATAGAAAAAGACATTGTGGGCTTGTATTTTTCCAAAAGCCAATGTCCAGGTAGAAATGCACACCGAATGCACAAAGATGACATAGCATAAGGTTCTTGTAAATATGATCCTGTTACCAAAGATAATATATTTGAGAATAGAGACTATCATGTTGGGTAAATTCAATAGTCAGATTCAAGGTAGGGAGCTGTCAATTGCTGTAACCCCAATAGTCTGGTTCTTCAATGGGTTTTTTTCTGGATGATTTTTTAACAGGTTCTTCATGATACTGCAGTACGTAACAGTTAATTATCCTGAAGCTAACAAAAGGGATTGCTCACGTATACAGGCTATGGCAAGCAACCCATAATCTGCATGCATAATGATGAACCTATACTCACAAGTTTCTTTTTTAAAAAGATGTTAAATCTTCCAGATCAACTAGAATGGCTTGTCAACTATGAAGTGGTAATGTTATTCATCCATTTTCACCATACATGGAAAAGTTGTCACTCCATAATCTCCATTAAGGGCGTTCCGACACCTCTGCAGTTGAAGGTGCTGATAACTGCTCCCATTGCGGTTGAGACTGATGCGTGGAATATCGTTAATCCTTACGTGTGTATTAAAAGTTCTTGCGCAGTTGCGGAAGCCCATGCTTGGTCTGTTTCTAATGTGCATGGACTAAATCGGTGCATCTTGAAGTGCCAGAGTTTACTACAGAACGGCGGGCATGGATTCGTAGGCGTAACGGTCTAAGCAAAATTTGGTGTTAGATCTAAGGGCTCATATGATAACGAAGTAGGACATGCGATCTGTCTTTACATACGTGGACCCACAACCGCCGCCTGCAAGACACCGGAAGGTGTACGTGGTCTGGAAGTGATTTATTGGATATACGCACATCGCTACCGTACAGCACAAGCACGCCTACAGCTGTGAAAGGCTGCACGCATGCATTTGTAGGCTTGCTCGTGCATGCTGATCGCTCATCCAGCGCGTAGTATCGTATATGGTTTATAGTATGGAGCGATTCTGCAAGGAACAACTAACTTACCTATTGCAACGCAAATCAGCAGCGTCAAGATGTTGATCATATTTAACAGTGAGTCTGCCCTCGCCGCTAGTACAACAAAGAGACAGGCAAGAAGAAGTATTTTTTTTCTTCTAAAATACCGATTGTTTTACATAAATAGCCCCTCCCCTTTTCGTTGTTCGTTTACAACCTGTGTTATAGATCTCTATGTTCAAGTGATTCGTGTATCTTAGACATAGTTAGTCTTCAATCACACTGCCTTGGAGAAAAAAAACAATAGGCAGCCCTCGGGCAGCCTTCTATCTATTTGAGGCAAATGACAAAACTCCAAATGTCTCTATACCAAACCATGCGGGCTAACTGGCTGCACAAAGACTGTGGCTTGCTGTGGTATCCAGGTCATGGTATCCAGGTCATGCCATGATGCAAGGTAAACGAGGAGGCCCCTTGACGGTCACCCTTGCTGTACACTTGTACATGTCTGGATGGATCACGAGCTCAATGTACAAAAGAGGAACACAGGCAGGACTGCTCACAACACGTTGAACTTTGCTTGATTGCAAACACACATTGTTATAGTTGCCTGTTGCTTTTTATGCTGTAAAACAATACCATACTAGTTATTGCATGCTGCAGCCACACAACAAATTCAAACAACCATCTTAAAATTAGCATAATTGCATCTTTTTGAGAATGTTCAGACATTGTTCCGGTATTCGCCATTCCCGCAGCAAGATACAGTTTCAGAGCACCATAATCTTTCATCACCTAATAGATCTCCAAGCCGGGATAGCAATGACCCACCAACAATCACACACATCCATAATCACACCACAACAGAACAGCACTACTCGCATGTTGTGTATACACGTAAAATACAGTAACTCATCCCGAACCAACAGCAATGAGGAGGTGACCGTTGTATTCAGATGGCTGGCTGGCTATGGCAGGCAGGTTACACATCACTCTCAGTATCAACCATGAAGCAATGGTTAACAAAATGGGTAGAAGAACTAGGAAACATATTAAATGGTCACAACAACAGACGTGGAGATGGAGATACATGCAGTGAAGAGTTGTAATGAATAACAGCAGTTGCCGCTGTCAAAGCAAGAAATGGCACCCGAAGCACCCAGAACCTCCATGATGTGAAAGCACAGCAGAGAACAGTGGGTGGTTGACATCTTGTATGATTGTTAGCAAATGTACAAGCCTTCACTACTCGAAAGTTACCTCCATTTTTTATTCCATCCCACACAGATGCACCTACACTCTAGATGCACATATATCCTCAATACCACATACACTCTAGATGCACATATATCCTCAATACCACATACGCTCTAGATGCATATATATCCCTCAATACCACATACACTCTAGATGCACATATATCCCTCAATATCACATACACACTAGATGCACATATATCCCTCAATACCACATACGCTCTAGATGCACATATATCCCTCAATACCACATACGCTCTAGAGGGCACATATATCCCTCAATACCACATACACTCTAGATGCACATATATCCCTCAATACCACATACGCTCTAGAGGCACATATATCCCTCAATACCACATACACTCTAGAGGCACATATATCCCTCAATACCACATACACTCTAGATGCACATATATCCCTCAATACCACATACACTAGATGCACATATATCCCTCAATACCACATACACACTAGATGCACATATATCCCTCAATACCACATACACTCTAGATGCACATATATCCCTCAATACCACATACGCTCTAGAGGCACATATATCCCTCAATACCACATACGCTCTAGAGGCACATACATCCCTCAATACCACATACAAACCATATTTGTCGGATGCAGTGTTGATGAAATTCTTGGCACTAATCATTGACAAACAGTGATACATACACGAATGTTCACATGCAACACAACAGGTCAAGTAAATGCTATACACTGCCTTGAGTTAGGAGGTCCAAAGCTTTATCCCAGTTCCCACCAGCGCTACTGTATGCTTCATGAATTGAACTCTCTGTGAAGCCTATACCTTTGTACTGCTCCACTTTACCAAGATAATTTAATGCCTGAGAAGGGTGAAGTAAAGTGAGTTAAAACGTAGAACACATTTGTAAATTTAGCACACCAACCTCAGCTTCATTCTGTGTGCTGATCAATGCTTGCTCTGCACTGTCGCCATAGTAACCCTTTTCTTCCAGGTTGCCAATCTGTACCAGAACATCTAATGCCTGGATTGGAATGAGTGCACAAACATTACATTAATGACTGGTGAGAGTTCAAACAGGCTCAAGATTTCTAAAAGTAGACGTGTTGGGGGCCCAGGGCCATTTTTTGCTCCTAACTTGCCCATTATAATCCTTGGAACTAAGCACATTTCATTCAAAACCTGCCCACTTCCTGTTGATCACCCCCAACCAGCCTCCAGCCACAATACTTACTGGAAAGCACAATATTTTCCCCACCATGTCTTTTCGATACCCATTTGAAAATCACAAATGATATCATACTCTATTCTGAATGCTCTGTTCACCTGAACATAAGTTTGACACTCCCTCCCCTCCCCCCTCTCTCTCACACACACAGCCAAAAGAATTACATGAAGCACTGAACTACTGCACAGCTGGAAACTTTCAAGGGTGCAAACATTCGGGAAGACACTAAGATTTTGAGGAACTTTTGTGAGACCGCAAAAATAAAATCTCAAACAAACCTTTAATTATCAACCCAGTAATTCACCACTATGCTGCCTTATTCTAGACTCCCATGCTGTAGAGTCCTAATGCAGTACCTTACCTATCAATCAGTAATGCCCCAAACTGAGCCTATGTGTGCTATACCGTAGGTGTTATGCGATGTTACTGACTGGTTTGGCAACAACTGGGGCAAGGGCAAGAGTATCCCACGAGCCTGTGTAACGTTCCCCAACCCCCAGCTGTGGTGGCACCAGCTAGTGCCGCTAACCACAAGCCAGGTGGCCAGTATGGCAAGCAAGGACGCTGGTCCAGGCTTGGCTGCAAGGCCAGTATAGTTGGGAAAGCCCTCCGGCTAAGACAGGTACCAGGGTGACGCAGGCCACCAACTGGATGACCTGTGTACCAAGCCAGGACGCTGGTCCAGGCTTGGCTAGCCGGGTTAGTAGGGACAAGCCCGTAGGGCTCCGCCCTGCCAGATTGTAATTGAAACGAATAAACAATGGCATAGTACAACACAGCAATGCACAAAGGGAGTGGAGGGAGGGAAGCGTGAACCGTCAGGACTGTGTCTGGTGAATAGTGCCGGGTATTGTCGTATGCATGCTACTATACCCCACTAGTTAGCCCTCCTATAGGATCTGCTAACAAAGGCGGCGCACATGAATCGGCAGCGCCCCGTTCGGCGGGCGCTTTACTCATGCAACCAACAAAGCAAACCACCATTGATGTGATAGCGAGGGTGAGGCTAGGCTAAGGCTTAATAATTATAAGTCTGGTGTTAAGATGTGGTTACATGTAGCATGAATTACTGGTGCCCATTAAACTCTGTTTAGATACCTAAACAGTACCTTTGCAGGCAGTCCAAAATTTTTTAAATTGACAAGTGTTTTCACCCTCAAAAGCTTCCCAATTATATGGTACTCTAAGTAATGATAAGTATGCCATCAAAGCTATCAGTAGCATGAGATGTATCATATCAAAGTTGTATTAAACAATACGCACATACAATACCAGTACAAAACGGGACAAGGTGCGCATCAAATAAAACTTATGCTCAACCACCACCACCACCACAACACTTGCCTTGGACTTGTCCCCAGACCTAAGCAGAGCTCTGGCCACTCGAGGGGGCGGGAACCCCATGGCCACCAGCGAATCAAGCTCCACCTTCTGCTCGGGACTCAGGTTGGCCCTGGGGTCCAGCAGACGAAAGGACGGGGGAGGAGGGGGCTGCACAGACGGCAAGGGGGCCACCACCACCGGGGAAATGTACGGAGAGAGGGGTCTGGACATCCCTATGGGCGGGAGGACTGCTACACCCAGTCCAGGACGTCCAAAGGGAGGGGTCACCCCGTCGTGCACGAGGACGCCCACAGCTGGCTGAGTGGGGAGGGTGACGGGGGTGTGGTTGGTGGGAGGGGCAGCTGTGGTGCTGGGTACCACGCCCCCTGCACGCGGGGGACGTGCCGGTTTTGCGTGCAGCGGGGGAGGAGTACTTGAAGAAGACGATAGGGGTGTGGCCAGAGGAGGTGAGGGGACAGGGAAGGAGGGGGGACCAGCAATGGGTCCGAGTGGTCTCGCTGACACAGTGGGAGGTACGAGGGAGGAGGCTGCTGTCATGTCCTGAAGAGAGGAAGCTATGAGGTGACGAGGCGAGGACATGGGAGAAGGAGGCGAGGACGAGGATGAGGGAGGAGAGGAGTAGGGGAGGAGATGGGACGAGGGCGGATTAGAGGGAGCTGGCGGAGGGAGGGGGAGATGGGAGCATTCGTGGGAGGAGGTGAGAGGGGAGGAGAGGGCAGAGGGGACGGAGAGGAGAGGGGAGCGAGAGGGATCGAGGGGCGGAGAGGGCGAGGGGATGGCGAGGGAGAGGGGCGGAGAGGGCGAGGGCAGGCGAGGAAGGGAGAGGAGAGGGAGAGGAGAGGCGATGGAGAGGGAGAGGAGATGGAGAGGGAGAGGAGGAGGGCGAGTGGGAGGAGCGGGAAGCTGAGGGTAGGAGAGGGAGAGGGGAGGAGAGGAGACGGGGCGGAGAGGGAGAGGGGAGGAGAGGGAGAGGGGCGGAGAGGGACTGATGGTAGAGGACGAGGGAGAGGGGAGGCGAGGAAGCGGGGAAGGAGAGGGAGAGGGACGGGAGAGGAGAGGAGAGGGAGAGGGGAGGAGAGGGAGAGAGGAGAATGGAGGGAGAGAAGAGGGTAGGAGAGGGAGAGGAAGGAGAGAGCAAAGAAGTCTAAATAGGCACAGCATGCTGTACATACTGGCTACAATCTATATGTTGTGTGCACATGTGGCTACTCAATTTTCATCATCAAGTGATGCCTGATAATCATTATGATATCAATAGCCACCAATCCTTTGCTTCTCCAGTCTCAGTGAGTACAGTGTGTAAACAAACGTTGGTCATATGACCCCAATAATGCGAGTGGTTCCCAGGTGCATGACACTTCGCTTGTGCAGGCAACAACAACAACAAACAACAACAACAACAGCATGCAAAGTTGAAACACAAATGCAGTAAAGACTCTTGCATTCGTTTCTGCTGGTTGGTGTGCTATAAGCGTCACATACTGACTGGCAACCAATCATGGGTGGTAACATATCCAGCCCCACATGACCCCATGTACAGTGGTAATGGAGGTGTGCTCACAGTGGAGGTGTGCTCACAGTGGAGGTGTGCTCACAGTGGAGGTGTGCCAGCGGAGGTGTGCTCACAGTGGAGGTGTGCCAGTGGAGGTGTGTTCACAGTGGAGGGTGCTCACAGTGGAGGTGGCTCACAGTGGAGGTGTGCTCACAGTGGAGGTTGCCCCAGCGGAGGTGTGCTCACAGTGGAGGTGTGCCAGCGGAGGTGTGGCTCACAGTGAAGATGTGCTCACAGTGGAGGTGTGCCCAGTGGAGGTGTGCTCACAGTGGAGGTGTGCCAGCGGAGGTGTGCTCACAGTGGGAGGTGTGCCCAGTGGCAGGTGGTGTTCACAGTGGAGGTGTGCTCACAGTGGAGGTGTGCTCACAGTGGAGGTGTGCTCACAGTGGAGGTTGCCAGCGGAGGTGTGCTCACAGTGGAGGGTGTGCCCAGCGGAGGTGTGCTCACAGTGAAGATGTGCTCACAGTGGAGGTGTGCCCAGTGAGGTGTGCTCACAGTGGAGGTGGTGCCCAGCGGAGGTGTGCTCACAGTGGAGGTGTGCTCACAGTGAAGGTTGCCAGCGGAGGTCTGTGCTCACAGTGGAGGTGTGCTCACAGTGGAGGTTGCCCAGCGGATGGTGTGCCCAGGTGGAGGTGTGCTCAGTGGAGGTTGGCTCACAGTGGAGGTGTGCTCAGTGGAGGTGTGCTCAGTGGAGGTGTGCTCAGTGGAGGTGTGCTCACAGTGGAGGGTGTGCTCAGTGGAGGTGTGCTCACAGTGGAGGTGTGCTCAGTGGAGGTGTGCTCACAGTGGAGGCGTGCCCCAGTGGAGGTGCATGTGTGACCAGGTGGGTGAGCCATGTAATGCCAATTCGATATTGGCTTGAATATTTGCAGGTGTTTACCAATGTAACACTCAACGACAGCACCATATATGGTAGCACATGCCTCGTATCCACCAACTGTATCCTCAGCACTAGGTTCCAATAAACAGGCCACACATACTAATGAGTTTCGTGCATGATGGCAGCGCTCGCCCCACCAATAACATAGCAGCTTCAATAACCAGTTGCACGTTACTGAAACCCCAACAGACACTTACCTGTGACCATATAGGTTAAAACCCCTTCCATCTCTCTGTTTGGAAACGCTCCACCTACACCTCTGACGGCAACCAGATCCAGAGGGGGTTGTTAAATTTCCAATGGCCCACACCTCCAACGGGTCCAGAGGACATGCCAGAAGTTGGTACCTGGCCTACACTGGCAATGGGTCCAAGAGGAACACTGCCCCCCAGGGGTACGGACGGAAACACTGCCCCCCAGGGGTACGGACGGAACACTTGTGTAGATGGGTGTGGGCTCTTCTGAACTAGACCCCCTTAAAGGGTGGGGGTAGCTGTATTTTGGTGGGATGGCACTAGGGGGAGGGTGCCATAAAGGGAGATTGTATGGTCGTAGTGTTGGACTGGGGATGAGTCAGTTCAACTGACCAAAGTTGGTCTGGGATGCCACGCCCACCACAGGTTGACTCAATCCCAAAGGTTGGCTCAACCCCAAAGGTTGTGGTGGTGGTTCCCATGGTAGCAGCATCCCCTCTAGGTGAGGCAGTAAGGGTGGCTGGGTGTGTGGCTGATGACCACGGTTTGCCAGCAGCTCCATGTCGTTGATGGCCTGGAGACTAGCCGCCTCGAAAGGGTCACTCGAATCACCCTCAAAGTCAAGAAGGCTCATCTCTCCAAGGGTGGCGGACCTGCTGCCACCCGATTGGTCCGCGGGTGGTGGTAGTGGTGGTGATGGTGGAGGTGGGGTGGAGGGGGAGGAGCTGGCTTGCACGGGAGTGAGGATGGTGGAGTCCAGCTGGGGCAGCCTGGGCCTCTGTAGCTCTTCTCGGGTCACCTTAGTGCCTGGCTGAGAGCCTTCACCTGTGCCTGCTCTATGATCTGGTTCTCCAAACTGAAGTCATTACTATGGTGTAGAAGGGAGGAGTGGGAGAGGGGTGAGGGAGGAGAGGAGGAGGGGAGGAGAGGGGGAGGGGAGGGAAAGAGGAGAAGGAGAGGGGGAAAGGAGGGATGAGAGAGGAGGGAGGGCAGGAGGAAGGAGAGGGGAGGGGGAGGGGAAGGAGAGGGGAGGGGAGGGAGGGGAAGGATGACGGGGAGGGGGGGAAGGAGAGGGGAGGGAGGGAAAGGACGAGGGGAGGGAGGGGAAGGAGAGGGGAGGGAGGGGAAGGAGAGGGGGGAGGGAAGGGAAGGAGAGGGGACGGGAGGGAAGGAGGGTGGTAAAGCGAGGGGAGAGAGGGGAAGGAGAGGGGAGGAAAGGGAAGGAGAGGGGAGGAAAGGGAAGACAAGAGAGGGATGGAAGGGAAGGGAGGGGAGGGACGGGAAGGAGGGTACAGAGAGGGGAGAGAGGGGAAGGAGAGGGGAGGAAAGGAAGGAGAGGGGAGGAAAGGGAAGAAGAGAGGGAGGGAAGGGAAGGAGAGGGGAGGGAAGGGAAGAAGAGGGAGGGAAGGGAAGGAGAGGGAGGGAAGGGAAGGAGAGGGAGGGAAGGGAAGGAGAGGGGAGGAGAACAGTAGAGCAGGTGTGAAGATAGATAAAACAATCAGACTTCGTATGGATGCAATCGCAGTCATGCAGGGGAGCCTTCACTAAACTTGCAGTGTCAAAAGTTTGATTGTTCGAGGCTATAACATTACCACAGAAATAACCTACTGTATACGCTATTTTGCTGACACCCAATGGGCTGGGAAGGAGGAAAGCTCGGGGGTGTGACGCATACAAGAGCCCCATGGGGATCAGGAACTTATCAGCAATGTTCCATAAGCCATGCAGTCCAAGAATTAATCTATTGCAAAATGTTAGTTTTTTTTTTTTTTTATGCAATCACTTGTCTGTCCAAAAATTCCATGGTTGAAAATTTTAATTTCATGTGTTGAACACTATACAATATACTGTGCTTGAATCAGCTGATCACAGCAAACTACAACTACACTCGTACGAGCTCCTGATTTGAAGTAAAACTCACTTTGAACTTGGCAGCATGTGGCATGTCAGGCTTCTTCCATCCGAGAGGAAACGCTTTGCAACATTCTGACCAATGGAAATGGGCGGAATGTATTGCACCTGTATGTCCTTAAGAGCATAGGACAAGGCATGGACTGGGGAGGGGGAGGATTATTGTCGAGTACATGTACATAAGGACAAACTAGTCTGTTGCAAATACATTGTTGGCAAAGTTTCTGCATTGAACACAGAAACAGCTATTTAAAATCGAACTGTTTCTCATGTTTCGTACACAGATTCATAGCCAACCCACCTCATCCAAGCACTAGTTTTCAATGCATAGGGAAGAGCAGGTTGTTGTAAATACTAAACCATTATTTGTGCCATTGCACAAGCCCGCAAACAAACAGTGTGGTGCATGGACTGACAGTGATCAGCCCACACATTCAAATCACACCAAAATACCTGCACAGTTTATCATTGCATTAAAAATCCTTCCACAAATCCTCCAACCAATTAGTAAACCCAGCTTACATTCCACTATCCGACACACATGGTAACCTCACACTTCCTCTCCATAGAAACATCACACTCCCTCCCATCAGGAATTCTCACTATCTCAGCAGCAATGTGGACACAAGCACAACCTTTTCCAATAGCCCAGAACAGGACCCTCCTCCTCCCCTTTCAGAACAGGACCCTCCTCCTCCCCTTCCTAGTACAATTCCTTGTCACCTCCACTACCAGCACCACACACATATATCCTTCCATTCTACACTCGTGTGAGCTCGACAACTGAAGTTACTTTAGAATTGCCAAGCGGGTCTGCTGCCGATCTTTTCACATGGTGAATGGTAAATCTATTCTAACTGTCGTTGAACTCCTCGCAAACAAAGCACACTCCTCACCGACAAAAGGCACACTCCTGGTGCTAAAAACACCATTACTTCGACGTATCCAGCAAGTGATATGTACAGGACTTTACAGGAAAAGTCCTGTACATACCAGCACCTCTGAATACCACGTTTTGACTGATGATCACAGGTTGAATCATATGTCTAGAAGAACGAGCAATCCTAGGTACATTCTTGGCTCGAACGTTTAGTGGTACGACTTAAATGCGTCCTGCACATGCGGAGAACACACAATTCCCAACTCGCAACGTCTACACTCATTGACATTACCGGGTCCGTCGTGTCGTATGACCGTTCCTTTCCTCTGAAAGGCCATCTCGTCAGCAAACTAACAATCACGTGCGTTGACGCGTTTTGTTTATTGATTAACTTTAATAACAGATCAAATACAGAGAGATGCAAGCTGGTATACTATAAACTGCACGTAAGTTCGCTCTTTTTTCTGTGTACTGTACTTTTTTTTCCATTGTATGAGATCTGTGTTACATACTTTTTGTATGTGCGCGGTTAGTGTACAGTACATCAAGCAGCACGTCAATTCTGTAATGTTGGGGAAGGTGGATCATATCATCAACACACACCACGTAGGCCATACGTACGTGTATAGAATTAATACAGGTCATTCTTTGCCTTTTCTGTAGTGCAGCTGTAAATATGCGATGCACACAATGGGATGCAATGGACGTTTGTTACGGAGAAAAGTAAATACGAGTTGACTCTACGACTAACGAATGCGCGCATTGAAGTAGTTCTATTAAATGCACTGTACACATTTTAGCACCACCTCTTTCCTCGGGCGGCCAGAGGAAATGCCTCATCCAAGGCAGGCATCAATCAAAGTGGGATTTACACCTCCACTCGCTTGAATGGAACATATTGCATTATGATATGTGTCTGTATATTGAGTGTGTTTGGAGAAAGCATTGTCCTAATTGGTTGCTGTAAAGACACATATAAGGAGTAGGTGTAGCTCCAGTAGCTCATACGCTCACCTAATGTGTGGCTATGTGTCAGGGGTTGGCTATATTGTCTGCGTGTGAGCCCGCATTCACTAAATTATGAAAATCACATTGCCTTTGACAGCAAGGGTTTACCAAAACACGATTGTCACAGGGGCTGGTGACATTAGGTTGTAGTAGTGTGCTTAGGAGTGTGCTCAGTTGACACCTTCCACATAAACAGTGCAAGCTCCAAAGATATCTGTGCTGTTTTTGTGGTCATGTCTATGGTAGGAGTGGTCAGGATCTGTGGTGGGAGTGGTCATGTTGTGATGCATATGTAGTGGGAGTGGTCAGCATTATGGTGGGAGTGGTCATGTTGTGCTGCATTGTGGGCATTTTAAAAACTATGCTTTCACCCAAAGGGAGAAAAAAGAGACAAAAGGAAAAGAAAAAGAGAAAAAAAAAAGGAAAGCGAAAAAGGAAAACAAGGACAAAAGGAAAGGCCTTCCCTCTCCCACCTTCCCTGTCCCCTCCCTCCCTCACCTTCCCGTCCCTTCCCTCTCCCACCTTCCCCGTCCCTTCCCTCTCCCACCTTCCTCCGTCCCCTCTCCCACCCACCATTCCCTATCATTATAGTGAACCCATATGGCAGTATTTTACCAAAGACTGCTATTAATTCGGGAACATTTAAATTGAGAAAATCAAATAGGAATTTATCCGAAGAAAAATATATTCAAGTTAGTCATCATGCATGCAATTTAAGCAAGTGGATTTTGCTGTAGGATACATGTTCAAGTACAAGTCACATGCTAGGTTTGCAGTCTATAGGATAGCAACTGACAGATGTACTTGATTACAGTAATCCTGTTACAAACCTATGGCATTCATAGGGTGATGGGCAGATAATGGACCTGAGAGTGCATGTTCAGGTTTGAAGGACCTCAGAAGATCATGAGTGCGAATAATGTGAAATAAACTAATAGTAAATAAAAATACATTGATCAGGTCTCATTGCAAAAATATTCAACATCCCAAAACTACTCTGCTATCATGGGCACTGGAGCACATACATGCCTGCTATCATTGGCACTGGAGCACATCCATGCCTGCTATCATTGGCACTGGAGCACATACATGCCTGCTATCATTGGCACTGGAGCACATACATGCCTGCTATCATTGGCACTGGAGCACATACATGCCTGCTATCATTGGCACTGGAGCACATACATGCCTGCTATCATTGGCACTGGAGCACATACATGCCTGCTATCATTGGCACTGGAGCACATACATGCCTGCTATCATTGGCACTGGAGCACATACATGCCTGCTACATTATTGGCACTGGAGCACATACATGCCTGCTATGTAATAGTCCTAGACTTGATGTCATGTGATAGTGAAAATCTGCTTCAGTTTATTGGCAGTTGAACATTAAATTGTGCTACAATTCACAAAGCTATAGGTAATAGGTGTATTATATGGACGCCACTGGCAACCGTTACTCACAAAGACACCATCCTCAATGGCACGTAGCAGGTAGTGGTATGAGATGCGCCAGACGTGTGTGCAGCATCCGTCCACCTCAGCATATCTCCAGCCTCCAGCCTCTTGTTGCATGGACAGGTGTGTGCATGCGTCGTGTCGTGTGTGTGTATGTGTGTGGTGTATGTGTGTGTGTATGTGTGTGTGTATGTGTGTGTGTGTATGTGTATGTGTGTGTGTGTTCAAGGTTTGGTTGGCCCACTGGTGTGGGGCTGTGTGCAGTGACCCCTGATTGAATATTGTACCGTGGAAAATTACATTACATGACCTTAAGCATCTGATGCCAAAACTTGTGGACCAGAGGGATTTTTCTCTGTACAATGTAAGGCTCCTACCAATCCCTGTGTGTGTGCACAAAATGTATGCCCCTCCCCCTCCTTGGTAGTAGTGAGGTGAAGTATTAGACATGTTGGTTGTGGTCAGGAGAAGTTCATTGGTCTACTTCCCTCTGTCTTTAATTACCTCAAAGCCACTTGCATGGATTTAAGAGAGCAGTTCTGGATAATTAAGATATTATATCCTCTGTAGAGTGTGGTCATGTGTCTATGTGTGTGTGCATGTGTATGCGTGTGTTCATGTTTCAACACCTACAAACATACACGCATGCACGCACATAGAGGACACATGTACAAACGTTGCACCACCATGTCAGTGTGTAGTGTTTAGCATGGGACTGCCTGCACTAATTGTCCATCATGCACCACTACCCTTATCGTCAAGCAACTTTCTGTCCAGTGAATTATGGAGAATTGTTTAATGATGAATGGATGGTGCTGTTCTATAGCCTGACTATGGGGAGTATCTAATCCATTATCGAGATGGGTGTTTAGTACCAGGTTGCTGTGGGTTTTCACATACATGCAGGCTTTGCAACACCACCAGTCACAGTTTGGCAACAAAGATTGCAATTGATTGATTGCTAAGAATTGCTGTAGTGTACAGTGATGTGTCATCGCCCACTACTGGGCACTTATCTGGCTTGTGTTAGATGCCCAGACCCATGTGCACATGTACGTGTATGTTAGAAGCCAAATTGAAAATCTGTAGATGCTTGATGTGTAGACCAAAACTGCTCCATATGCACACGCTCTTCTTTAATGATGTGAAGAGATTGATGACTCTTTTTAACTCTATTTGTTATATCCTCTCGTGCATGTACCTCTCTAGTGCCTGTACGATCTCTAGTGCATGTATGATCTCTAGTGCATGTCTGATATCTCTAGTGCATGTATGATCTCTAGTGCATGTATGATCTCTAGTGCATGTATGATCTCTAGTGCATGTATGATCTCTAGTGCATGTATGATCTTAGTGCATGTATATCTAGTGCATGTATGATCTCTAGTGCATGTATGATCTATAGTGCATGTATGATCTCTAGTGCATGTATGATATCGAAAGTTGCACATTGGACCAGGGAGAGAAGCCATGTGTACTCCAAATTCCTATTGCCATGTGTACGCCACACTCCTATGGCCATGTGTACTTCACACTCCTATTGCCATGTGTACTCCACACATGTGTACACCACACTCCTATGGCCATGTGTACTCCAAACTCCTATTGCCATGTGTACTCCACACATGTGTACGCCACACTCCGCCATGTGTACTTCACACAGTGTACGCCACACTCCTATGGCCTCTTATTGTTTCCTCGCAAACACTATTGTAGGTCGCTGCAATGGGAAGCTTTACAGTGTGATTTTTAGCACTGTGTGGGCAGAACAGCTCTATTATTTTCAAAGCAATGACCTTCCCTTGTTTGAATACCCCACGGGACTGATTCATTATTGGGCTATGTGGAGGGGGAGGATGGTCTTTGTTGTGTCGCATCTGCAGCATTGGAAATTTCTAGAGCTTCGTTTCAGTTACACCCCCTCTCCCCACCCCCCCCACCCCCCACCTAACTACGCACTTTGCTCCTCATCTGTGCATGCGTTATTGTGATGTGCAGGAAAGGAACCTGCCTATAAGGTCTTTGCATGGAAACGATTGTTGTTGGTGCTCTAGGTGGTTTGCCCAAGTCCTTGCTTGGCCTCTGGATGTGTCGGTCGCCTCATGGTACATACATGTAGAGAGATTGTTGTAGCAGGCTGTTGTTCTAATGCCCTGGTTTTTTGAGTGTCCACTGGCTAATGGACATAGCCAGATCACGGGAGAGGTGAGAAGATCCAATAGAAGGTTTCCTCCCTTACTGGTTATTTAAATCCTGTTACTAAATCCTGAGAAGGGTTTGTTAAGAACATCACTGCACTTTGAGGATTGCAGAAGATGTGTGTACAGTGTGTGTGTGTGTGTGGTGTGGTGTGTGTGTGGGTTGTGTGTGTGTGTGTGTGTGGTGTGTGTGTGTGTGTGTGTGTTGTGTGTACAGTGTGTGTGTTGGTGGGTGGTGGGTGGGTGTGTGGGTGAGTTGTGATCAGAGACCACATACATTTAATTCTGCACCATGGGCCCTTCCATCTTCTGGAGCTTTTCCCTCAGAAGGTAGACATCTGTTCAGACATCACTAACACGCAGTGTTTGTGCATTCTCCAATTACTAGCTCACTGAGAGAGACATAGCATCAAATGTTTTGACCCTGATTGGTGACTACTCTCATGTCAAACCAACAGGTTTTCTGAGCCGCTGGTAAACAGTAATGATGGGTTGGCCACCATGTTGATGCATACTAGGTCCATACTGCATCGTATTGGCCACTTCAGTGACACTGCAAGATAAGAGGGCATTTTGCAGTATACGTACCAGCCAGCCATGTCTTAGCTGTGTAGACACATTGCACTTCAGTAGTAT
>JABACO010000009.1:6304454-6328019 GCA_013339895.1 Ephydatia muelleri
GGTCACGCGATCAAGCCCTTGGGAGTGGTGGAGTCGTTTTGTGACTGTGGAAAGCAGGGGTGTGTTGTCAGTTGCAAGATCCCGCAACCTTGAAGCATTGTATTGCTGTTTTAGGTTGTGTGTGGGTTGTGTGTGTGTGTGTGTGTGTGTGTGTTGTGACATTTGCTGCGTAGCTTAGCAACCTTATTTACTATATTATGCTCCCGTGATCACACCCCCTCACATATGGCCCATACATAGGCGGTCATCTTACTTTTTTTTTCAAATTGAATTTCAAACACGTTTATAATTTACGATAAATCGGACTGATTGTGAATCTGTGCTTTCTAAGATTATATTCGTAAACTAAAATCAAGACAAAAATTTAATTTCTACCGTGCATAATTTATTCATAAACGAAGTTGTCATTACGTAATACTGCGTCATCTTTGAATAAAGTTATAATTATTAAAAGGATGTCGGCTAGCTAGGGGTTAACGGTTACGTAACTATCAAGACAATTTGAATCTGAACCTGCGGCAGCAGGTTCAATATAGGATTGATTGAGGATTGATGAATATCATTAAAAAAACTTCACTCGCCGTCTGGAGGGACAACGGAGAAACGGATCGCGTATCTCTTTGTCGCGATGGAACGAGCACTCAAAGATCTACAGTTCTACGTTTGTTCCGTGTCATAAAACGGTGTGCTTTTTGAGAACAACGAATTCCTTTTTCTCGTGCCCAGTCCCAAAATAATTCTTGGTCGTCGTCTTCTTCTTCTTCTTCTTCTTCTTCCTTAGGAAGGTATAACTCGAGCTACGAACGGTTTTGAAGAACGGCAATAGCACCAATATCTTTGGAATTCACCTGCGCGGTGCCCTTTAAGGTCATATAAAGACTACAGTGAGAAGTACCTCATGCGGTAGCAAGTTCTGTATAGGATATGAAGTTATTGCAGAAGTTTATTTGGTTAATGAAGTTATTTTACAGCATGCAGTATTAATTGCACGAAATTTATTTGGTGTTCCTATCGCAGTTTAATACTTTGAAGTTAAATGCCTTCGCGTAATCGAAAGAAGAGATCTAAGCAAAGAGCAGAATACCTTCAAAAGCAAGACGATATTTTATCACAACAGAACAAGGATATAGCCCGAGCGCGCTACAAGGCCGATCCCGAAAAGAAGAAGGCCTCTGTACGCGACAGCTACAAGGCCGATCCCGAAAAGAAGAAGGCCTTTGTACGCGACAGCTACAAGGCCGATCCCGAAAAGAAGAAGGCCTCTGTACGCGACAGCTACAAGGCCGACCCGAAATAAGGAAGGCCTCTGTACGCAACTACTACAACGCAGATATTGAATCTAAGCAATCTGCTAAAAGGCAGCGATATCAGGAGGAGCTCGAGGAGAACCGTGCTGCTAAAAGGCAGCGATATCAAGAGGACGTCGATGAGAACCGCGCTGCTAAAAGGCAGAAATACGAGGACAATTCAGCTGCCATTAAGGCATCTGTGTGTGTGTGTGTGTGTGTGTGTGTGTGTGTGTGTGTGTGTGTGTGTGTGTGCCATGGCCGGGTCCTAATGAAATCTATACGAGTACTCCTATGGACCATGGCCTTTGGAAAGGAATGACCCCACTGTCCGATTGGCTAAACGTGCTACCGAGAGGAAGCGGTATCGCAGGGGTCACCTAACTACCACTACCACCCAAAGGTATGTCATGGCATGTTGTATTGCACTAGCATTAAAAAGCTATAGGAAGATGTGCATGCAACATGTGTACAGCACGCATGTAAGGAAGGGATCTGCACAAAACCATTCACTTCACATGTACAGCATGCATGGTGACCCAACTGTTGTGTACAGTACATGTAGTTTCTCCTTTGTGACCTGTCTATTGAATATTGGGGTGTCATCCTTAATCTGATGTACAAAAAGGCTTCCTTGTCTGATGTACTCCTGTGTATGAATTTAATTGCATTTGGGGAGCACTGAAAATTACTGCAACCATATCCTTCTCCCATATAGCTACTCCTTGTATGAACCCAAATCTCATGCACTAATGGAGTATAATGGTGGTCTTGAAAAAGCTATTCTTAGGGATAGTGAGCTTCTAAGTGAAGTAGATGATGCCTTTTGTAAGTCTCATCCATTGCTAGCTCAAAAGGTTGTTACAAGATCTGCCCGTGCAGCAGTAAGTAAGATTGGTGCAGATGCATTAGTCGGAGGACGAAGTACATCCTCCAACTCCTCTTTCCTTTACGCAGCCACCGCTGCTAGATACATTGCTGCCCCCCTACCGTCTGCCGCCAGCAGCAGCTGCAGCACTGCCCCTGCCGAGCAGAGCTGTCCCCACCGCTGCCCCCACTGCCAACAGCAGAGCTGCCCCCACCTCCAGCAGCAGAAGCAGGAGCACCGCCGCTACCTGCACCAGCCCCCACCACCGGCACCAGTATTGGCACCAGTGTCCTCACCACCACTTTGCCTGCTGCCACCCTGGCCGCTGCCACCACCACCCGCATGGCTCCCATGGCCAGAACCAGGCCGCCGCGGCCATAGAAGAGGCTGGGGGAGACAAAGAGGACAAGGCGGAACCGTACAGAACATTAAGAACTCCTATACACATAATTTCTATTATTAAATTTTTTAACCTCCCTCCCTTCAAAAATTAAATTAATTTGTGACCACTTATAAAGACGCCAGAGGAAAAAACTTATGAAACAAGTAAATAAAAACATTCTCTAACGAGAAAGTTGTTGGTATATAGGATTGACCAATAGTGGTGTAAAAAGCACAGAAACAAGAGTGACAGAAATTTGACTGGAAAATTGAAATAGGCCTATATTTAGCACACTAACGTTGTAACAGTGCATGCCTGAGTAATGGGCTAAATATAGCCTTTTTCAATTTTCCAGTCAAATTTCTGTCACTCTTGTTTCTGTGCTTTTTACACCACTATTGGTCAATCCTATATACCAACAACTTTCTCGTTAGAGAATGTTTTTATTTACTTGTTATAATTGTACCGATACACAAAAGCTATGCGTCACTTGCACTAGAGATGTGGAGCGCATCAATTAGGCACAATGATGCAGGGATCGAACTACGTATGCCCTTCATGCTTTCATCTTCTGAGACGCAGGTGTTTTGGTGAGTATACTATGTGAATTTAGTAGCGTAGGGTATGTTCGGCAGTGGGTAGTGTTCGGCCCTACATGTATGTGCATATCCTGGAAGGAGTAGATATGGCCTTCTCCCTATACTAGTACAGTTGGCCATCTCTCTATAATGGTGGACATCTCCCTGTACTGTAACCAGTGGTAGCCTTCTCCCTTTACTCCCGAACCGTTAATTGCCCGTCTCCTTATACTGTTGGTCTTCTTCCTTTATTGTTAGACTGGTGGCCTTCTCCCTGTACTGCTGGTCTTCTCCCTGTACTGTTCGCCTTGTCTTTATACTGTTGGCCTTCTCCCTATACTGTTGGTCTTCTCCCTAAACTGTTGGCCTCCTCCCTATACTGTTGGCCTTCTCCCTATATACTATTGGCCTTCTCCCTATACTATTGGCCTTCTCCCTATACTATTGGCCTTCTCCCTATACTGTTGGCCTTCTCCCTATTCTGTTGGCCTTGTTGAGTGTGGATATGGTATACTGTTGGCCTTCTCCCTGGGTTATTCAAATTAGGGGCAAACCAGGGGGGTGGGAGCGGTAAATCCCTGCCCTGTCCAATGTATATGGACAACTGTTTACAGCGTACATACTGGTACAGGCCTGCACATCCGGTGGGTGTGGCCAAAGCAACTCCAGCAGCTTGAAGACATTACAAGCCATGCCCACATCCCAGGCTGCTCCCAATGTTACTGCTCTGAACGCTGTGACTGCACTGTCCAATCCAAATGGCCTGCTGATCCAGTATGATGTGTGGGATAGGGGGGCACCTTTCTTGGGGAAACCCCACCCTTTGGAAGTGTTTGATCTCCGATTATTATATATACCCCACCCATTTATTGTGACCACACTTGTATTTGTCCCGCTCACGCCGCATGCTGTGTAGGTGCCACAGACCCCTGTATTGAATGAAAATCTATGTGAGGCACGTGTGTGTGTGTGTGTGTGTGTGTGTGTGTGTGGTGTGTGTGGTGTGTGTGTGTGGTGTGTGTGTGTGGTGTGTGTGTGTGTGTGAACATATGTATTCATGCATACTCACATTCACACATGTATCACTCACACACATACTCACATACATGTACATGTATATGCACACTGTCGTGTGTGTGTGTGTGTATTTGTGTATGGTTGTCACATCTTGGTCCCTTTCACAGCACCATTGGGGGTTCCAAGCCCTCAGCTTCTGGCACTCTCCTCTTCCTCTGTCAATATGATGTAGTTTAACCCCTCAGTTCCCAATGGGATCATCACAGCCTACAATGTGTAAGCTGTTTCCGTACTGGGGAACGTCCTTCTCACTACCTCCAGTGTCCCGTGGTACATAACCTGCAGCCGTCAACGCTGTACAGCTTTGTGGAAGCAGCATGCACCACAGCTGGATGTCAGACTGGTGGTGTTGCCAATGTCACAACATTGGATAGTGGTACGTATACGTTGTGTATGTGGACTGTGTGTGTGTGTGTATGTGGACCGTGTGTGTGTGTGTTGTGTGTGTGTGTGTGTTGTGTGTGTGTGTGTTGTGTGTGTTGTGTGTGTGTTGTATGTGTGTGTGCATGCGTGTGTGTGTGTGTGTGTGTATGCATGTGTGTATGTATATGTGTGTGTGGGTGTGTGTTTACATGTATGTGTGTGGATGTTGTTTGTGTTACATGTACATGTGTGTGTGGGTGTGTGTTTACATGTATGTGTGTGGATGTTGTTTGTGTTACATGTACATGTGTATGATTTGGTGTTGTAGGTACATGTTTTATGTCCTTCTCGTCTTGCCTTGCGTAAAGAAAATGGCAGTCAGCATTCAGTTTGTACACTTAGCAGACACAAGCAGCATTTGCATGCATGTGTGCCATGTTCACATGATGTGCGTGTTGGTTATGTGTTATGTGCTCAATTATATTCAACAAAGCCCTAAGTGGTCATTGACAACCACTTTGTATCTTTCTCACACCCTTAGCACCTGTGGGCCAAGCTCCCCCCTCATCCTCAATACCACTTCCTCTTCCATGTCCCTCCAATGGAATGCTCCCCTCCAACCCGACTATGTCATCACTGCCTACACCTTGCACCATCGAGTCCCCATCCTTAAGTCCCAGTCAGAGATGTGGGCACCTCCTTCGATGGTACGGGCCTGGCTACATTCAGTGGGCACATGTTCCTTTGTGGTTTTATTAACCAGGCTACAGTCCAGTTCCATACCTACAACCCCAGCGGCATTCTCTTCTACCAGATCAACAGTGTAATATGACTGAGTGAAGCTTCATGGCAGGTTGCCATGATTAATATTTGTCGTTGGATCCAACAGTACCAGAACCTTCAACGATGGTCAGTGGCACACTTGAGCTTCAGAACTCATCGGTCATGTTGAGCTTGTACGTCGGTGCGAGTGTGGTGCAGTCCCCTCCTGTGGGCAGTAACCTCTGTGATGGCCAGGGGCACGTGGTGCTGTTTCCAATACCTTCTACGTCACCGTGGATACGGTGCACACGGCGGCCATCACTGCCGCGATTGTCCCACTGCTGACCATGAAAGTCTACTTTGAGGGATTTCCCAGCACGTTGAGCAGATATGGCCCTTACAGCATGTGTCTTATCCCCTCCTGAATGGTACCTCGGTCCAAGTGGAGGTGGCTGCCTCCCAGTTTGTGAGGTTTGAAGTGTGTTCTGGGGACCCTATGCAGCCTTCAAGTGCCTGTGACTAGTGTACCTACAGACATCACTGACTGATAATGGTCTGAACCCCTTCTCTGGTGAGCTGCTGTGATGCTTTTGTATACCTGTATTCATGGTGGAAACTATAAATTGGGGTTTGTATTTGGGCATGTTTGTGTACTACATGTAGAGTTTTTTGTGTTGCTGTAACCATGGCAATGGTGTAGCTGTATACACAATCCAATGTGTGTGTGTGTGTGTGTGTGTGTGTGTGTGTGTGTGTGTGTGTGTGTGTGTGTGTGTGTGTGTGTGTGTGTGTGTGTGTATCTATGACTATGCCTTATATTTGTGTCCCATAAAACAAATATCACTCCTAACAAGATCTTTGTATCACCTTCGAAAGCAAATCATTACTTAAAACAAAAGCTTACATATAATTAAGTGGCCAGAAAGCAATAGGCCTGTGGTGAAGTACTGGAATGACTATAATTAAGCACACACTAATGTATCATTGACTCCAATACTCCTGACCTATTTTACAACTTGCAGCACTCTTTCAGGCAGGAGCATGCCGATTAGTTCAAGAGAGCTGACACTGAATCACCAACATAGCTACACACATGGTTCTTCCATCAGTGAGTCTCTACAAGGCTGAGAAGACATGAAGGTCAAGAACATAGAATTTTATTTTGTACATGTTTGTTTATGATGCTATTGTTACTTCAAATGATCAGTAAAAATAAATTGTATACACATGCACACACATAATACATAAAAACACACACATAATACATACATGTACACATATGCATGTAATGTACACACTGTACATGTACACACATACATAAAACGCATGTACACATGTGTACGCATATACATGTGTACATAAAACACACACACATACATACATGTACACACATACATAAAACATGCACACATACAGTGTACATGTACACATACACATAAAACACACACTCATACATACATTTTCACATATATACATGTACATAAAACACATACATACATGTGCATACACATACATGTATGCACATATATATGGGACAGTTTGCAACAAAATTGCCCCTCAAAATTCCCTTGCGTTTGAATCACTATAACTTCCAAACGGTTAAGGCTGACTTCTTATTCTCAACACTTCATACTAAACCATTTCTGTATGGTGAAATACGTTGTGGGGTATTGCAATGTGTGATACCCCACTAGGTTCAAACCCGCCAAATACCTTTCGGTTCTCCTGTAATCAAATCACTTTTAAAATTCGGTTTGTGGGTAGAGAGGTTCCTGTACTCATCACGGCAAATTGTGTCCCGCTATATCAAGCGGGAAAATGTGCATGTAGGGACCTCTCTATTTACAAACCAAATTTGAAGCGATTTGATTACTCCTACCGAACGTTATGGTAGGTTTGAACCCGGTGGGGTATTGGACGTTGCAATACTTGCACAGAGCAAGTGCAGGCCCCAAAATGTATTTTATCATTGAGAAATGGTGTGGTATGAAGTGTTGAAAATAGGAAGTCGATAGCGTTAATCATTCGGAAGTTATAATGATTCAAACGCAAAGAATTTTTATAACATTTTATACAGTCATGTATTATACAATAATTATGGGCCGTTTTCGTGGAAACTGTCCCATATACATGTACATGCATTAGTCTCGTCCCCAGCCTGATATGCATTGTAATGTAATCCATCCGCTGCTGTGTATGAGGGTCTGGGAACGAGACTATACATGCATGTACATACACATATGGGGCAGAGAATCAAATGTTATAGTTGACACAAATCTTATGCACCTCAACTTAAAGTCGGACTAACTGTTGCAAAGTTAAAAGTGTGGAATCTTTAATAAGGCATTCATTTTCAATGGGAAAGGTCACGTACCGCCAGTGTATGACTGCTATTGTACATTTGATGCTTCCATCGTTTGTACCAGACTTTACCATACATGTTGATAGTTTAGAGATCTACGACGTTACCTCACTATGTGTAAGCTCTTATCAGGCCCATAGCCAGGGGAGGATCCCCCCCTCCCCCGTTCGATGATTGAGTTCCGCCTCTTCTAGTTATGGTACTTATAAAAATGCATTAGGCCCGAAGGTGTCTCGCTTTCCCGCTAAACGCGAGGGGGACCTGACGGACTTCACCCCCCCCCCCCCACCCGCTCTCGTATTTGGCCCCCCGGATAAATGCTGTCATCGATCCCCCCCCCCCCCCCCCCGCCTAACTTCCTGGCTACGGGCCTGCTTATATGTACTAACGCTCCGGTATATTACAGTTACACAACCATTTAGCCTATTACAGACGTAGCTACTGTAATCATGTACGTGTCACATTCATGCTAACCTAGGACTCTGAGACTTGCAAGATGCTTCCGTAAGAAGACTGGTTGGTTGTCATGCCCAGGCAATCCTGTGTCGATTCTATGAGTGGCAAACTCCTCTGTGTAATCGCCACCTCCGTCTTTGCAACATATAATCCCAATTAGTGCCCACTCTTATACAAGGGGTCATGCATATTGTTCATTAACTGACGATAGGGTGGCACGTGATGATCGTGGACCTAATGTGGGGTGTATCTCACTAACCATTCAAGGGAATTTGAAGGCCCTAAGCTCTGAAAAAATAAGTGCATTGATTACTCTCATGTATTCCGTGAGCAGGTAAGGAAAATATCATTTGGTTTGGAAACTATTGATGACTGAATAAGGAAATGAGAAAAAACGAATGGACATTGGAAACCTTGCATAATTAATGTGGAAGTGCGGATATAGGTACTTAAGTTGCGAAAAACTGCACAAAATATGTCAACTAGTCCCCACATTGCAAATCCGAGAGCAGCTAGTCAGTATTTGTTTTATTTTCTGCAGTTAGCTGCAGTTTTCTGAATGCGTCCATGCATTTTCTATGGACATTGAATTACGCAATGACCGAATACCGCGTAATCCTTTTGACCGCCAATTTCTCGATATGAACAGAAGTTCACTTTCAGTGAGAATTAGTTTCCAAATAGATTACATGACAACGTAGCCGGCAGTAATCACACATCTATGTATAGTGACATTCTAATCAAAGTGGTCTACCAAATTAACTGCTTAATTGCTCGACTAAAACTGAAGCACTAAAACCACACCATATACTCTAATATCTATGACTATACACACTCCTGATCACAGACTTAGCTCATTAGGTTATCTCTAGCTGCTTAGACGGGACTTGTGTAGTTTATTTTAATCTTGTTTTGCTGGACATACAAATGGTGCCTATTGATAAATACATACACACTAGTTCCGATTCCCAACCGATGACCAGCATAGATTCTGAGAACATGTATGTACACACCTTGATGGTGACGATAAATGATGGCATTTTCATTTCCTCGGGTCATTTATGTCCATGTAATGAAACCTTCAAGCAATACAACCTTTTTCTCATATGCTTGAAGAATTCTGTTCCATAAAACTCTTGACCTGTTTTGTGGTCACCGCAATCGTGAAAATAATTACTAGAATTCCTTATAATTTGGGTGCATTAATAAGATTACTGTTTAATGATCTGTTGCATGATGTGGATGAGTACTTACTGTATGGTAGGAGTGTATTAGTAAGAATCTGATTGGTGTGTCATAAGAATCAGCGTTCATTGGGATGCTTCTGATGGGGTGTATTGATAAGAATCCTGCCTACTTGTTTATATGTGGACAGCTATTGAACCGTGAAGAATTGGTTAGGCACGTGAAGAGTATTCTGTGTTTCAAGCCACAACTGATAAATATCTCAGTACATGTAATGTTTGAAAATATAGGACCAGTAGGAGGAATATGTGATTCACAACAGTTTTTCTCACAAAATCATTGTCGGTGAAATTTTCTATTGTACAGATGCAAGTTGAGCAATGGAGGCGCTTGCAGCTTGTTTCATTTCATTCTGTTGTTGAAATTCTGTTGAAAGCAACCTTTCTTCTCAGATAAGGTTTGGCTCAACCATGTGCTTCTGGAACACAGGAAGTAGACATGACCTAAGTGACCCACCTATTGATTGTAAATTAAGATGCCAGCTCCTCCACTGACTCACCTATGCTCTTGCACAGAACACCATTTTACACTAGAAAAAAAAAAGAAATGGCATCAAAATGTGTACCACTGTGCTGAAAGCGTGAAAACTCTATTGTTTACAGAAACCGCGGAATCAATGATTAGGTCAAATGTGTATACAGTTCTATGAGAAACTATATTTTGCTTTCTCTAAACTAAAATTTTTCAGTGTAATGTTATACCACTTTTTGCATCTAAAATCATATAAATTGCTAGATTGCCAAAAGTAATAGCCATGTGGTTGGTTAGTAAAAACAATTTGCATACATTTCAATAGCATTCAGTTGAACATTGGTTTGAATAAATTAGAAGCATTACTACTTTAAAATTCAAGACAAATTCAAATTTAGGTGTTATAATAATGCTGCACGCTATAAATATGCGCACGCGCTCATGATGCACACACACACACACACACACACACACACAAACACGCACACACACACACACACACGCACGCACACACACGCACATAGGTTGGAGGGTGGGGCAACTTTAATTTAGGCTACATTAATTGATATAGAGTCAGACACTTGGTACACAGCAAAAAAACGCATCGAATCAGTGAATGATTTAAAATCAATTGTTAAATCAAGGCATAATTTCACAGTAAAATCAAGTGCGCTTGATTTGCACTTGATTTTACTGTCAAATCAATTGTGAATCAATAATTGATTTGACGCGTTTTTTCACTGTGGTATTTTAATTATTTATATGCTTTATGAATCACAACATTCACTCAAGCTTTAAAAACGTCACGTCCTTCCGCGAAACATGTTACGGCCCTTTTTGCGGATTAGGACTAGCCTTTGCGCTAAATCTGCCTCGATTCCAGCTTAGTTGAGCTTGCTCATTGATTGACCAGATACCATTTTCGTCACTCGGATATGTCCGTAAAAGCTGTGCACAACATGGCGGGCGTGTATTTTTAATTTATATTGTGTGACACTGAATATGTCAGATTACGGAGCGGGCATGAAAAGGGTCTAGTAGATTTGTATGCACGGCGTTCCTTCAATATGATTGGTGCGGAAGCACAATCGCTACTCACCAAAAGCTTCTTTTCCATAAATATAGAATGCTACCGTTAGCGTGTCCACAAAAGACACGGACGCGCACGCGACATTTGTAGGCATAGAATAAGTGAAAGTCAAGTCTCGTGCACCCCTTTTCCTAACATCAAATCAAATATGGGCAACACGGACGGTAAAGAAACGCAAGCTGTACGCGGGATACAACCTGTCGGGATTCAGAACAAAATCGAGCAAAATGACGCAACTTTGATACAAGAACGCTCTGAACATATCAGAGTTCTTGTGGAAAGAGAGCGAGAGGTCGAAGGTGGTCAACAGCCCACGTGCACCTACAGTTCGTCCAAGACCCAATACGTCACCCAGCCCTTCTACCACTGTAGAACGTGCTTCAAAGGCGACAGCGATGGTTGTTGTGCCGCGTGTGTCAAGGTCTGTCACGCGGGACACAACGTCTACCTTGCTGACATGGCGGGGGGCGCATTCTGCGACTGCGGGCTGGCCGCGTCCTTGAACCCTTGCAAGCTCTCCGCCAAATGCACTCACGATGCGTACGGGCCGAAGTCGAGAATGCAGCCGTGGTTTGAGTGTACCACCTGTTGGGGTGAAGGGTCTCCCTTCGGTTGCTGCGAGTTATGTGCAAAGGAGTGTCACAAGGGCCATCGGCTACGCAAGCAGGAGACATCCCTTTCCGTGTGCGACTGCGGGCTGAACCGCCACAGGGGTGACGTGTGTACGTTCAACGCCGCGAAGACGCAGGGCGTCCGGCAGCCGTTCTACCGCTGCGACAAGTGCTTCTCTCGTTCCGATCAGGGGTGCTGTTACCCGTGCGCTATGCGGTGCCACGACGGTCACGCGATCAAGCCCTTGGGAGTGGTGGAGTCGTTTTGTGACTGTGGAAAGCAGGGGTGTGTTGTCAGTTGCAAGATCCCGCAACCTTGAAGCATTAATGGTCTAGTATTGCTGCATGTTTTAGATTGTGTGTGCATGCGTTGTGTGTGTGTGTGTGCATGTGTTTGTTTGACATTTGCTGCGTAGCTTAGCAACTAACTTTATTTACTATATAACATGTACATGCTTCCGTGATTACACCCCCTTAACAGAAGTTCACTTTCAGTGAGGATTAGTTTCTAAACAGATTACACGACAACATAGCCCTCAGTAATCGCACATCTAATCAAAGTGCATGGTCTACCAAATTAACTGCTTAATGTACGAACGGACAGCGTTCGTTCCCGTGCATGTGGTTCCCGCAAATAGTAGTTTTAAAATGTTTGCACCATTTCTGCCGCGAATGCATAATGAATACCTCTGACCAACAATTTAAAAGTTTTATTCGTGAGAACCACCAATACAATCTGAAAAGGGGCGTGGAAGTACCAGTTGAATTGAAAATGGCGCCAGGACTAAAAGTTGGAAATCGTGTAAAAGCAAAAGCCACCTCTCTTTTCGGAGGCCGACGAGCGGGAGATATATTTGGACCTTGGGCCTGTCACGAAAATTTTTGTCCGCCTGAAATTTTTTTATCCTAGGTCAAAATATTTCAGAAACTTTTTATCCGGCACTGAAATTTTTTGTCCGCTCGTTAAAAAACGCACGTGGAAATGAAAAGAGCGATGTCTGGGAGCGATTCTTGCGAAGATGCCTTAGTGGATGATGTTTACGCATACGTGACTCAGAATAGTTATCCAATAGGATGCTCTGGCACGAGAAAGAGGCAGATTAGAAAAAGAGCGGAAAGATTTTCAGTCAAGGAAGGCCATCTATACTACACTTCGAAGAAAGGAGGAAAACAGGTAGAAACACGCGTACTTTCCACGAAGCATTGTTAGATCATAGTGTTTTGCGTAGGAACTTACTGTGAGGTATGTACAGAACCGAAAAGAGCAGATGCGGGTCGCTCAGGTTTGTCACGTGGACGTAACGTCAGGCCATTTCGGGGTCGCTAAAACAGTTGCGAGAATCAAAGAAAGGTTTATGTGGAAGGGCATCCTAAGTGATGTGAAGAGCATGGTAAGTATTTACTTGTTTTGCTTAAAACATAAGGGATTAATAATCATTAACACACTAATACAGATTGCTGCTTGTGATGTCTGTCAGAAATCAAGTGAGAAGCCACTTTCCTCTCAACCTGAGCTGCACCCAGTCCCTATTCATTCACCTTGGTATCATGTGGGGATTGACTTCATTGGTCCGATTACTCCTGCTTCGTCGAGTGGCAATAGATTTATTCTAACCCTTTCAGACTACTACACTAAATGGGTAGATGCTGTGCCCCTTCCTAGTAAGCATGCTACCGGCGTTGCTGCTTCTCTGCTGAAGGTACATTTACATGTATATCGTAATATTAATATTCTGTTTGTTACATGAATGTTCTTGGGTATATATAGATTTTCATGAGAATGGGACTCCCTAAGCTGCTTACAACTGACCAAGGCAAGGAATTCAGAAATAACTTAGACAAAAAAATTACAGAGCTGTTGGGTATTAAGAGGCAGTTCACGACACCTTATCATCCTCAGGTATATAATTTTTACAGCACATATTTATTCATGCATTAACCATACACCATTAGGCCAATGGCTTAGATGAAAGATGGAATCAAACCTTGAAGAACATGATTGTCAAGTTTTTGAATGAGAAAAAGGAAGATTGGGATGTCTACATTGACTGTCATGTGTTTGCCTACAACACTGCAAAGCATGCTTCTTCCCTTTATTCACCCTTCGAAGTGATGTTTGGAAGGAAAGCAGTGTTGCCTATTGAACTGTCATTTAATGATGAAGGAAAAACATTGTTGGATGACTATGAGAATCATGACACTCAGCAAGACAGTGTAAGCATATATATGTATAGCATGTAAATTATGCGCATTTAAGAATTTTCATACTTCCTGTCATGTATACTTAACCAATGCAAGAAAGGAGATTCTGGAGAACGTGAAAAGAAATGTGATGGATGCCCAAAGAATACAGAAGAGGAATTATAGCAGAAAGAGGGGCAAAGGATCTCATTTTGGCATTGGAGATAAGGTATTGAAGAAGGACTTTAGGCGCAAAAAACGAGCAGGGGGTGCTCTGGATCCGAAATGGCTTGGCCCTTATGAAGTAATGAAAGATATTGGAAAGGGCCTTTTCTTGGTGAAACGTTGTGACGATGGAAAGGTAGATCGTGCTCATGGAGATCATTTGAAAGTTTTTGTGGTACCAAAACAGATAGAATATTCGCACAAACCAACAGTTGAACATCAGAAATCACATATGTCGATGCAGGAGAATCACATTGTTGAAAACGATTCCAATTCTCATGAAAGCGCTTATGAAGATTGTAGTGGAGAGAGCGAAGATGAAATCATGCAGTATGAAGACAGAGTTTCACAGCCGAATGCTATTGATAATGCGACACTTCAAGAGCAGCTGTACTCCTCAAGTTTATTGCGATTATGGAGGTCAGGAGCTTGCACACAAATATATGAAGCTGAAGAGGATGATGAATATTTTGATGTAAGCTACAAATTTCTATTTCAACTATGTTTGTGTACTATTACATTTTATAACAGGAAACACTGCTGGAAGTACAAGACGGAGAATACGCACTAAGCAAGAATCTAGCTGTTTCTTTGTGGACCGAGTTCAGAGAATATTATGGATACACTTCATTAAGGGAAGTATTCAGTGGTAGCTTCATTATTGTTAATGATCATCTGCATGATGAATTTAAGCAATTTAGCAAGAACGTTAGCTCATACACTAATGCATCTTACAACATGGTGAAATCAAATGAGCTGATTAAGATTTGGTTAAAATCTTGTAGCACCACATTGAAGTCTGTGAATGTACTGGGAAACAAGTATTTTTTAATGGAGGATCAGATCTTGATGCGTTATGCCTATAGATCTACAGCAAAAGGAAATATTGCTTTGACAAGGAAGTAACCAAAGAAAATTTATTGCAACCAAGTGAACCTAAGAACAGCATTTCAGTACCTGAAGATAATGTGCTTCTGTGTTTTGAAGAAAATGCATCGGATGACATACTTATGAGAATTGTTGAAAATGAGCAGATTTCTCAAATTTGTTACATGCCTGTATGTAAGGAATGGCAAAAAAATCGTTGCAATTCACTTGGGCTCCCATACATTCATGGAAACATTGAACATCACACTACCAAAGTGATGGTTCCAGTGAATCTCTGTCCATCTTCAACAGCCAGAATTGTTGCTGATGGTAACTGTTTTTTTCGATCACTTTCATTTGTGCTTACTGGTTCACAGGACTATCATCAAGAAGTTCGCTTATTGGTTACAACCTACATGATTGATAACACGGGAAATCCTCAATTATCCAGCCTTATTAAGGATGGTGAAAGAATGGAAAACCTACATGAGTTGAAATCATCGCTTCAGCTTTGTTACTTCAAACTACAATCTATGTCTATGGACCTTTTGGAAAGAGTAACAAGTGGCAAAAAGCATGCATTTGAAAGTGAAGAAGAAGCAAACATTCATTACAATGAATGCATTTACATTACTAATGTATCCAACCATTTTGAAAATGTAATTCTGTTTTGATGTGGATTAAATGTGCTTTTGTAGTTTGTATCAATAGTTTCAATACTGAACCAATAACTGACCATGTGCATAGAACATTTGGAGACCTTTGTAAATAGTGGGACAAAAGATTTAGAGTGGGACGGAAAGTTTCAGAAACTCACAGGAATATCATCATGAAGTTTGCTTATTGGATACAACCTACATGGTTGACAACTCAGCAAATCCTCAATTATCCTGCTTTCTTAATGGTGAAACAATGGATAGTTACATAGAACAGTCACATATGCAGTCACTGGGCGCATGGGCTACTGAAATTGAAATAATAGACAACAATCTATGTCTATGGACCATGTAGGAAGATGAACAAATGGCAAAACATACGACACATAGAGAGAAAACGGATGATAACCATTGCAATGAATGTATATACATAAATAATATTGGGAAACACTTTGAAACAGTTAAAAGGATGTAAATCAGATGTGATTAATTACTTATTATGTTAATTGCAATTGTACACCAAAAACCCATGTATGGACATTTTGTATTGGTCTTTGTCTTTTCTGTGTAAGGTTTACCATCAAAATGATTAAAAGAATGTCTTATGGATAAATGCTTAATTGTTATGTTCAGTCTATTGCTTACCAATGTACTATTATCTTATTGGTGATCTTACTCTAGATGAAAATTTATAAAGCCATATGTAAAGTTATTGTCTTAGTCTATTGCTTATCAATCTCCAATTATTTTCTTAGCGATCTTACTCTATCTCAGTGTAGTGGAGCTGTGGTTTGTAATGGGATTACGTACAAAGCGGTTTATTCGACCATGGAGTACTGTTCTCACAACTATTGAGACAATAAGTTTCACAGTAGGACAAAATATTTCTGGTAGTAACGTTCTCACAAGTAGGACAAAAAGTTTCAAGATAGGACAAAAAGTTTCAGAAACTTTTTATCCCTGGGACAAAAAGTTTCTGAAACTTTTTGTCCTAGGATTAAAACTTTTAGTCCCACGGATAAAATTTACGTAGGACAAAAATTCGCATGACAGGCCTCGAGGCGTGAAGTCCATGGAACGGTTGTTGAGGTGCTGGGCAGTTTTCCCCTTCTCTCTTTCTGTGCGCATGCGCTCTTGTAAAGACGGCACTATACCAAACAAAACCAGCCGTTTCGTTAATAATTACGCGGGATACTTATTAGTTTCTATTTCCAGCCCGTTTGGATAACTTTATGTATGGGAAACCAAGAACCATCACTTATAGCTGTTTGAATAATTAAAACAAACACTGCTTTTCCCACTAGTACATGTATACAATAACCAATGGAATGGGACCATGCCGCGGGAACCTTCCGTACAAACGGGAATTACGCGCGCGAGCTGATCGATGTACCATTGCATATCTCAGCATCTAGCAAGCACACGGAGTTCAGTGTTATGGGGAAGAAACAGCATTCAGATTGGCACCTGCATGTATACACTTACATAATCATAAATTGGCGAAATAGTACTGCACGGAAAGTGGTTCCGGGCGGAAACCAATTTTCCCGCAAAGTTTCCGCTGGACGTTCGTACATTAATATTGCTCCACTAAAACTGAAACACTAAAACCACACCATATAGCTGTACTGCACACACTCCTGATCACAGACTTAGCTCGTTAGATTATCTCTGCTTTGATGGAAATAGGAATGGTCATGCATGGCTTGTGTAGTTTATTTTAATCTTGTTCTGCTGGCTATGTGTAAATGCCAGCATACAAATGCAGGCCCGGCGGAAGGTTATAAAACTGGTAGGGCTAATTAATATTCATTAGGTTGACGTTTATTGATATATGTCAGCGAAAAGGCATGCTTTTTTTTCTTCAAGATTTCAAATTTTTTGATATTCTAGAAGTCTGAAATGTCCTCTACACATTGCTTCTTACGCACTGAGAATCGGAGTATCTGTCATGGAGTTGGGTCTGAATTTATATACATTTCGACGCAGGCGTTAAATTTCTATTGCGCGTACTGGAAATTTAATAATGGTATGCGTTAGGTCCCTTTTCGCGGAAACGATCACATATACACGTACACATCATTAATTATCAAAATGCCGGTCTGCCAAATTATGACTAAAATGCTCCGAAAATTCGTTGCCTGTGCTCTGAGTTGGCTATGAACTCCCTGGCTGCTTCTTCCAGATCCAAAGCATCCGTACGTTCTTTGTGAACGTGAAGCAGCATAAGATGGTTCAGTCTCTGTTGAGACATAGATGAACGAAGCTATGTTTTCAACCTATACGCAGGCACTAAATGAACGCTCACTGGTAGCATCACCCATTATTTAGTAGCGGATCCAGGGGGGCTAGGGGGGGGGGGGGGGGGGCTATAGCCCCCCCCCTCCCCCCTCAAATGTGGTATACAGTTTCTCTACAGACTTTGCATAGCTTGATTCGTGTTTGCGAAACAACCTTCCAGTTATTGTAACCTCTAGTTAAAAGGCTTCCTTGGCATTTTTCGAAGTCAGTTCAAAATCTCTTACCGCCTGTACGAAAGTATGACAAAATACCTTGTCATCCTACTCGCTGTAGTGTAGCCATTTCCATTTGGAAAACCAGATCACGGTGCTGTCTTCCTATCTCCTTCGCGGGAATTAAAACCTGCTGCTTGATAGGGGGAGGGGCATCTAATACTGCGGGTAATTTTGCTTCAAATGTAGTGTGTATGTGTGTTTATCAATCAATAGGCACCATTTCAGGGCCGGCGGAACCGGGTGGGCTATAGCCCTACCGGTTTTTGGCAGTCGACGCCATTTACAACCATCTGTATTGTTATTTAATATTTATCGTTCGCGTGCGTATGCAATGGCCAGTTCCTTTTCCCAACCAATGACCAGCATAGACTCTGAGAACATGTATATACACACCTATTGACAACAACAAAGTACCGATGTGCAAATATAGTACTTAGTGGCACGGACGGTTTAGCTGAGTGCTTCTTCAGCGCATTGGCTTTGTTTGTATTGTCTTTGTTATAGCGCCTCCAATACTGCTTGGTGCTAGGGGAGAGTTCCAAGTAGCTTCTCTTTGGTTCCAGAAGGCTCCATAGCCAACTTGGGTACTCTGATTCGGGCCTTATGGCTGGGTCAGCACCAGCCTTGAAGATGTTTGCTCCGACACACACCTCCATGTTCAGGTGTGCTTTCTTGGTGGACGCTGGCTTCTTCTTATCTTCCTCCTTCTTCACTGGTGCTTTCGTCTTGGCTGTAAAAGAACAGTTAATTGGTCAAAATCATGGACATTTCAGCATGATAGTCTCCATGGCTCCATGGTAGCCAATGTCACTCTGTCACACCCATGTGAAGCATGGTGATGTTACTATGGAAACCACAGCTTAACAATCTGGATGTGGCTGCAATGTGGCATTATTGTTGTGGAAAGGATACTGGGGGCTTATTACTGCTGTAGACAACAATGTATTTCGACCTAAGGAATCCAGTTTATTTGTTGTACACAGGTGAAGAAATCATAGAGATTAAGGTCCAGCTCTCCCCATTATCCCCCAATACCACCCCTGTCTAAGGTCCAGCTCCCCAATACCACCCCTGTCTATCAAACCGGAACTACCCCATCTGTTTAATGAAGATGTAATTATTCAATAGTTAACCCAACTACTAGTAACTGCTAAAGACGACAGAAGTCGTCACAATTTTCCATCCCACACCTAAACATAACAACAAGCCGTTACTAACAGAATAATCTTGGTTGCTAGAACTCCAAACACATGGGACTATACACCAGCACAACACAATAGGACACAGAGCTGGTCTATGGGATCTCCAGAGGTAGCTTACAACGAACCGGCCACAGAAAGATGAGTATTGATCGTGTGCAATAAGCGCCTAAATATGCACCAAGTATGCAAGGGGATCCTATTCATATGCACTGTGAGGTCCCACACCCTGTCTATGCCATGTACTTTGACCTCCCTATAAGTGCAGAGGCGGAGGAAGGTATTTAAGATTGGTCAGGCCCATAATTAATAATTAATTAATTAACTTGGTGCCCCAACCACATTCATAAATCCCCAAAAATTATCAGTCATAACTTTAGTACGAAATCAGATGAATTAGTTGCAGTGACCAAAAACTTTCTCTCGGTTTTCATTTCCGCTAATGAACTCCTTTGTGATGTTAGTAAGATCAATTTCATCTGTAAGCTCCTTGTGAACATTTAAAATTATTCGGTTGTTCATCCTCTCCTGTGTCATTGTCGATCATGAGTACGACTTCCCTCACCACATAGCGCTAAATGATCACTCACTTGTGGAGTTGGTAGCAGGCATGACCAGCTTCACGACATTGATTACTTCATTCAGCAGTACACTTTTTGAGCCTCACTTAATTGCACAAGCTATTAAAAACGTTGGACACTTTCTCATTTATGGTGGATGCAAACGTCTCCAATTTAACCTTTAAATTGGCTTCATTTATATCTCCCCACACCGGTAAGCTCTGTATCCAGGTTGATCAAACCTGTTGTTAATGGTTTCAGTCAACAAATCAAAACCTTCATAGTAAATCTGGCGATACCGTTCCATCAATGTTGAATGGAATTCGGCGAGCGCATTTCCATCCTCATAACGTTTGGGGATCTTACTGTGGCGTGGAAGTTGTGGCGCACTTTCCTCCAGTTCTTCTGCCATTTTGTTGACCTTTTTCCAAAAAAAGATTTGAAACTATCGTCACATCTAAGAGACCTTAGAGTGGCTACTGTTATTTTAGCAATCACCCTGCCCCCCCGCTGCTGATATGCTACTATGCTGTAGAGCCCGGCTAAGATTAATTATCACCGTGTCATAGCAATAACTCTCCTATAACTAACCGTAAAAGAAGTCCATTTGACCTCTGATGCGAGCGATCATCTCCATATCTCGAACAAGGCTACAAGCAGGACCCCATAGCTCCGCCAAAACAGTGTAATTGTCCATAATACTAATCTGCACGAACTGTCCACCTTGTGGGACACAACACTCGTTAGCAGCTGTTAATAGGATAGATTAACAACTGCTAACAAAATACTTTATTTGCAATGAATATTTAATGAACTCGGGGGGGGGGGGGGGGGGGTAGGGGGCGCCATGGCCTGGTCCACCTGACTGGTTCCGCCGCCACTGAAAGTGATGGGAAATACCTGGGTCTAAACAACACTGAAGTGACAGGAGATACCTGGGTCTAACAACACTGAAGTGACAGGAGATACCTGGGTCTAAACAACACTGAAGTGGCGGGAGATACCTGGGTCTAAACAACACTGAAGTGAGGGGAGATACCTGGGTCTAAACAACACTGAAGTGGCGGGAGATACCTGGGTCTAAACAACACTGAAGTGACAGGAGATACCTGGGTCTAAACAACACTGAAGTGACGGGAGATACCTGGGTCTAAACAACACTGAAGTGGCGGGAGATACCTGGGTCTAAACAACACTGAAGTGGCGGGAGATACCTGGGTCTAAACAACACTGAAGTGAGGGGAGATACCTGGGTCTAAACAACACTGAAGTGACGGGAGATACCTGGTCTAAACAACACTGAAGTGACGGGAGATACCTGGGTCTAAACAACACTGAAGTGACAGGAGATACCTGGGTCTAAACAACACTGAAGTGGCGGGAGATACCTGGGTCTAAACAACACTGAAGTGACGGGAGATACCTGGGTCTAAACAACACTGAAGTGAGGGGAGATACCTGGGTCTAAACAACACTGAAGTGACAGGAGATACCTGGGTCTAAACAACACTGAAGTGACAGGAGATACCTGGGTCTAAACCACTGAAGTGACAGGAGATACCTGGGTCTAAACAACACTGAAGTGACAGGAGATACCTGGGTCTAAACAACACTGAAGTGACAGGAGATACCTGGGTCTAAACAACACTGAAGTGACAGGAGATACCTGGGTCTAAACAACACTGAAGTGACGGGAGATACCTGGGTCTAAACAACACTGAAGTGACAGGAGATACCTGGGTCTAAACAACACTGAAGACGGGAGATACCTGGGTCTAAACAACACTGAAGTGGCGGGAGATACCTGGCCTGGGTCTAAACAACACTGAAGTGACAGGAGATACCTGGCCTGGGTCTAAACAACACTGAAGTGACAGGAGATACCTGGGTCTAAACAACACTGAAGTGACGGGGAGATACCTGGGTCTAACAACACTGAAGTGACGGGAGATACCTGGGTCTAAACAACACTGAAGTGAGCGGAAGATACCTGGGTCTAAACAACACTGAAGTGGCAGGAGGATACCTGGGTCTAAACAACACTGAAGTGACAGGAGATACCTGGGTCTAAACAACACTGAAGTGACGGGAGATACCTGGGTCTAAACAACACTGAAGTGACAGGAGATACCTGGGTCTAAACAACACTGAAGTGACAGGAGATACCTGGGTCTAAACAACACTGAAGTGACAGGAGATACCTGGGTCTAACACACACTGAAGTGGCGGGAGATACCTGGGTCTAAACAACACTGAAGTGGCGGGAGATACCTGGGTCTAAACAACACTGAAGTGGCGGGAGATACCTGGGTCTAAACAACACTGAAGTGACAGGAGATACCTGGGTCTAACAACACTGAAGTGAGGGGAGATACCTGGGTCTAAACAACACTGAAGTGACAGGAGATACCTGGGTCTAAACAACACTGAAGTGACAGGAGATACCTGGGTCTAAACAACACTGAAGTGATGGGAAATACCTGGGTCTAAACAACACTGAAGTGGCGGGAGATACCTGGGTCTAAACACACTGAAGTGACAGGAGATACCTGGGTCTAAACAACACTGAAGTGACGGGAGGAGATACCCTGGGTCTAAACAACACTGACGTGACAGGAGAACCGGGTCTAAACAACACTGAAGTGACGGGATGATACCTGGGTCTAAACAACACTGACGTGACAGGAGATACCTGGCGTCTAAACAGCAAATGCTGGCATTGTTCACCAACATGAGGTGAAACATTGGCAGTCCCATTTACATGCTACATTCCCTACCCATTCAAAGCCTGTTCATTATATTAGGTTTGAGAAAAAACTGTATTTACTAAAAGTCCACACAGTATTGAGGAAGCATGTTGTGATGTGGTTGTCCAATTAAGTGACAATAACAAGGTTCACGCACTAACAGAGAGAGTTTTTCATCTGCAATATTGAAGTAACAAGTTTTCCCCACTGTTTAGGTTATCAATTTTTCAAGTTATAATTATTTCAATTTGGATTTTTTTCCCCACCCGTAATCAGTTTCTATGCAATTTGATGCAACCATACAATATTATGCAACTTTTCATTCTTAAACTACACATTTCTTAGGTTTTTACCCTTTAAACGTAGCTTGATTTCCAAAACCAACAATGAATATATGAAACAATTTAAACTGCAAGCAAAAGGCCTCGAGCCCAACTGAGGAGCAAAAGTTTGACATTCTCGTCACATACACTCAATGCAAGCCGAAGATGCGAAGAAACAATTGAGTAATCCGGGGAAGACAGCCCTAAGGGACACTACCTACTACTGGTAGCTTGGCCATTCAAAAAAATACAGTAGGACTTGTCTATCATGATGTTCTCAGTGGAATTGGCACCATCAGCAGGAGGGTTCATGCAGCCATGCCATAACAGTGTCTACGAATGTTCTCCTTGGCGCATCTACACTGTGCGAGAGAAGCTTGCAAGGAACGAGTGGTTGCTGCTCTGGATTACTCCATTGTTCCTTCGCATCTTCAGCCTTGCATTGAGTGATAATGCAAGAAGAATGTCTAACTTTTGTTACTCAGTTTGGACCTGAGGCCTTTTTGAGGCTTCAGTACTGCAATTGTTGTCTCCAAGGTGTTCTCAGTGCAAGTAGCCATCTCGTAAAAAACGATCCAGGTCTAAAATAGCTTAAATTGTTTCGTATATTCATTGTTAGTTTTGAACTGCATGATGACTCAATCTATGTTAAAATTTAAGAAATATAGAATGGAACACAGATAAAAGATGCAAAAAGTTGTTATGGATGCATCAAATCACATAGAAATTGATTACGGTGG